>QGQB01000017.1:0-47771 GCA_003385265.1 Neonectria hederae | reverse complement strand
TATTATTATTATTATTATTTTTATTATTATTATTATTATTATTATTATTATTATTATTATTATTTTTATTATTATTATTATTATTATTATTATTATTATTATTATTATTATTATTATTATTATTATTATTATTATTATTATTATTATTATTATTATTATTATTATTATTATTATTATTATTATTATTATTATTATTATTATTATTATTATTATTATTATTATTATTATAATTATTATTCTTAACTATATAAAGAAATTAATTACTATAGTAATAAAGCTATAATAGTAATAAAGTAAAGAGAATAAATATATTAAAGTTAATTCTAGATAAAAGACTAAAAGTTAGTAATATACTTAAGACTTAATATTAGTATAAATATAGATAAAAACCTAAGAAAGAGTAATTTATAGAGGTATTAAAAAGAGAAAAAAGAAAGGAAAGTATTATAAGCTTAATAAAAAGACTAAATAATAGAAATCTAAGTAATAGCTAATAGCTACTAATAGCTATAGAATACTATACTAACCTTTAACTACTAATAGTAAAGCTACTAGCTAATAGACCTACTAGTAGCTATACTTACCTACTTAAAATCTAAGCTTCTAGCTATAATAGTATAATAATCCTATGGAAACTACACTAGTATATAAACTATATATAACTAATATATATCTATTATAGGATTAGACCTTACTATATCTCCCTTTCCCCCCCCCCCCCTTTTTTTTTCTTTCCCTTTTTCCCTTTTTTCCCTATTTATTTCTCCTTTTCTTTTCCTTCTTCTTTTTCCTTCCTTATCCCTAGGAAGTAGGATAATTTTAGTCTTAGTATAAAGGACTATTAACTTATATACTATAATAGCATAAGGAACCCTACCTAGGCTTACTATAGAAAGAATATAGGTTTTTATATAGTTTTTCCTATATCTAAATAGAAAAGAAATATTATTTACCTTTTAGGTCTATAGTATATAAATAAATAATATAAAATTAATAAAAGAATATTTAAATAAATTATTATTTTTTACTTAAGATTTATAAAATAATATAATAACTTTATAAATTTATTATAAAATTAATATAAATTAAAATATTAAGTATTAAAGTATAAAATAATATAATTATTTATTTATTAATTCTTAAATTAATATTTTATTTTATATTATAAACTTATTTTTTAAATTTAATATAATTATAATTATAATATAAAAATAAAATATAAACTTATAAAATAATAAATTAAAGTTTATAATTTATTTTTTATATACTTAGTTTCTATTTACTATAGACTTTAATTAACTTCTAAAATATATTCTAATATTAAAATTAAAATCCTTATATATATATTACCCTAAGTATAATAATATATTAGAGCTATAGTAATAATACTAATATATTACTAATAGCTATTAACTTAGGGATATATAGACTAAAATAAAGTTAATATAACTCTTTAGTAAAAACTAATTAATATATATAAAGTAAAAGCTATAAACTTACTATAAAACTAATTAAAATACTAATAAATAACTTAGAAAAAGAAATATATAATACTATTATTAGAATTATCCCTTCTATATTTCTTAACTAAGTCTAATATATTATCTAGACTTATACCTCTATATATAAAATATAGATATATATTTTATATAAGAAGAATACCTTACTTAACTATAAATTATCCTTAAAAGAGTAAATTATAATAAAGGTTATTATTACTCTTATTACTATTATAAATATAACTCTTACTATAATTCTAACCCCTAAAAGAAATAAACCTTTATATATATTAATTATAGTATAAAATCTTATACCCTTAAACTATAAAAGTACTATGTAAATAACCTAAAGCTATATTAAATATAAAGTTATACTCTAAATAAGAAATATACTCTTTAATATTAATAGCTATATACTAAAAGATATTATTATAATAATTAATTAAGTCTATAGTAATATTAATATTATTATAATAAGAAAGTTCCTAAGTAATAATATAGTCTTTATATTTCTTACTATAAATAAAGTATATACTATTTATATTAAAGATTAGATTATAAAGGTATTTAGTAATAATATAGTTCTCTTCCTCTTAATATTTACTATAATAATAAAGGAAGTTTAATTTATATTTATCCCTAATAATATTAATAAGCTTATTAAAGAAATAACTTAATTAAATAAACTAAATATCTATTAAGTAAAGAAATAGAAGACTAATAGACTTAGCCTTAGTATAAAAATAAACTTAATCCTATATATTAACTCTATTAAAGAAGCTAATTACCTATATAATAATAGCTTATTACTTAATATATCACTATATAATTATAAGCCCTTTAATAAGAGATTTTAATCTACTTAATACTATAATTACTTTAAATTTAAATACTTAGCCTAAAATTATAAATTAATTCTAATCTATAGATAATATAGAAGTATAATATATATTAATAGAGAAAAATACTTAATAGAATATAAAGAAATCCTATTAAATTATATTCTCTATAAAGGTAAATACTTAGCCTAAAGCTAAGATTACCCTATTATAGCTTTATACTAAGCCTAAGCTAAAGAAGAATACTTAGATAGACTTCTTTACTTCTAAGAATATACTATAACTAAATTAACTATAGCTTAAGGACTTTTACCCCCCTCCCTTAATAGCTTAGCTTCTATAAACCCTATCTCTAAAGAGGCTTAGAAAGTTCCTTAGGTTAATAAATAGATAATATATAATAGTTATTAACTAAGCCTTAACCTAAATCTATATTCCTTATATACTATTTCCCCTCTTAATAATTATATTAGTATTTTTACTATTATTATTCTCCCCTTAGACTATTAATTAATATTAATATTCCTCTAGAATATTAACTATTAATTTACCTTTACCTAAGTAACTTTATAAGCTTATAGTAAGTATAATATAATTATATTCTTTAAGCTAAATAGGAATTTAGAAACTAAAGCTTTAGTTTACTTAAGAAGATATAATTACTATATAGTTTATTATAGTAAATATATAATAATCTATATTAATAAATAATATAGACTTAAGTTATAAATATTATAAATAGAAAAAGACTAAGTTAATATTACTTTTATAAAAACTTAATATTAAATTATTATTCTTTATAATTCCCTAAGTAATAAAGATAATTTATTTATACTATAAACCTTAGTTAATATTATACTAAATAACTATATACTTTTTATTAATAATTTTAATCTTTATTATTTACTCTAGGATTACTATAGCTATTTAGACTAAGGTAATAATAACTTTATTAAGGAAATAATATAATTCTATATTAGTTTTTTTATACTCTATAGAATAGTTATTAGATTAGCCTAAGGCTATAGAAATAATATCTTTAATCTTACTTAGGCTATAGAAACTATTAATACTACTAATAAAGGAATAGACTATAACCTAGAAGAGTTTAACTATATTCTATAATATATTTATATTATAAATATCCTAGAAGAACTAACTTTAGAATTAAATCTTAAATTTAACTAAAAGAAGACTTACCTATAGAAAGCTATTAATAAAATAATAATCTATTTCTAATATAAATATAATAGCTTAATAACTATTCTAGAAGCCCTAGATAAAAAGGTTAACTAACTTATAAAATAATTTATTATAATTACTAAATTTATTACCCTAAAGTAGAAAAAACCTAAGCTCTACTAGAATCTATAGTAAAATAATAATATAGCTAAAGTAATTAATAAGCTTAAATAAGTAAAATATAAAGCTTATTATATTAGTTAATTATTAAACTAATATATTTATACTAAAGTATATTTACTATAGAATTACTATATAAAGAATATTTAATACTTTTAATAGAGAAAACTCTTAATAGAACTCTTAAAATATAATATAATATAATTCTAAAGTATAAAAAGATAAACTAAATTAAGAAATAATACTATTATAATCCTACTATAACTCTTACTCCTTATTTACCTAGATTATCTAGAATTAGTAAAACTTTATATAGAAAAAACTAAAGTTTTTATAGGAAAATTCTTCCCTAAACCCTAAGCTAATAACTTAAATCTCCCTTCTTTATTTCCCCTTAGGATACTTAAACTTAAGTTAAGCTTAATATACTTTAGTATTAATCCTAATAAGATTAAAGAAGCTCTAGGAAAAATTAAGTTATAAAAGGCCCTAGGAAAGAATAGGATTCTAATTAGTTTCCTTAAAGTATATAATAAGCTATTTATCCTTATACTTATAGAAATAGTAAATATAAATATTATAATTAGTTATTTCTTAATTTACTTTTATTTTATAATTACTATAGTTATCTCTAAAGCTAATAAAACCTTAGTATAGTAATAAATTATATTAGGGTAATAATTAATATTTCTACTTAATATAATTAGTAAGATTATTAAAATAGTTATTAAATAATATATTATAACTATAGTAAAAGTAAAGGGGCTATTATCTTTAGGATAAATAAATAATAAACTAAGGAAATCTATTAAATTTACCCTAGTAATAATTATTAAAGTAATATAGATAGTATAGAGTTAATATAGTCTTACTTCTTTCCTTTAACTTAACTTTACTAGAGCTTTTAATAGAGTAAACTATAAATAGCTTATTATAATCCTATAATAAATAGAATTCCTAAGATAGCTCTTAGTCTAGCTTACTAATTACCTTATAGTATAATTAGTATACTTCTAATTTAATAGATAAATATTTAACTTTATTAAAGTCTAAGTAAGTATTCCTTAAGGATTCCCCCTATTATTAATACTATTTATTCTCTTTATAATTAATCTTTATAAAGCCTTAAATAATACCCCTAGAATAATAATTATTAGATTTATAGATAATATTAACCTATTTATATTTAGATATAATATAGAAGAGATATAAGCTTAATTTAAAGCTACTTAGAAAGTATATAATAATTAGGCCTAAACTAATAGAATAACCTAGGAACTAAATAAAGTAAAGCTCTTTTACTTTACTTAGAAATATATAGTAAACTAAATATAAATTTAGCTTAGAGACCTAATAATAATACTAACTAAATTATATAGATTCCTTAGACTCTTTCTTTATTATAAGCTTCTCTAGGGACTTTATATTAAATATCTTAAAGAAAAGTTAGAATACTAATAATAAGCTTTTATTATAATTACTATAAATATATAGAGAATTAGCTTTAAAGTAGTAAAGTTAATCTATATATAAATTATAAAATCTATAATAATCTATAGTATTAGAATATACTATATTCTAATTCCCCTAGAGGGAAAGCCCTAAGGGATTATATATATACTTATAGTAAAATAGACTTAGAACTTATATATAGTAATAAAAGCTTATAAAGCTATATTAACTTACCTTCTAGAAATAGAATTAGCTATTTCCCCCCTTAATATTTACTTTAATAAACTTACTACTTAATTTTATAGCTATATAGAGAGATAAGAAATTATACTCCTTATAAAGGCTATTATTACTATAGCTATAAAGTAAATTTACTATAATTAATAATAAGGATTATAATAATAGCTATAGTAAGAAATTAAGAACTAACTTAAAAACTAATTCCCCTATAAAAGATAAAAACTAACCTTAGAAACTATTAAAGATTATATTCTATCTAAGTAAACTATATAATAAACTTAACTCTAGGATAAAGTAAGAAAGTACTAAAGGATTAATTACCTTAAACCTATAGAAATTTACTCCCCTATTAATAAGAAAAAAGTATTATATTTATATTAAGACTTTAATAAATACTAAAGCTTTATATTTATATAGCTAAGAATAGGAAAAATTAATTTAAGAAGCTTTTTCTTCTTAAGGGGTATACCTAATATATTCTTATTATAATACTTATATAAAATTAGTAAAGAAATACCTAAATATATTATTATCTTTTACTTAAGATTTATAGAATAATATAACTACTTTATAAACTTACTATAAAATTAATATAAGTTAAAATATTAATTATTAAAGTATAAAATAGTATAATTATTTACTTATTAATTCTTAGATTAATATCTTATTCTATACTATAAGCTTATCCTTTAGATTTATAATAATTATAATTATAATATAAAAGTAAAGTATAAATTTATAAAGTAATAAGCTAAAATTAATAGTCTTTAATTAGAAATAATATATTCTTACTCTAAGTATTTTTTACCCTCTTTATAAAAAGATAAAATATACTTAAAAAAAACTATAAAGAGTAAAAAACTAATTTAATTATAATAGTTATTAACTTAATTAAATCTTTTAATCTTTATATTAAATCCTTTAAATTTATAGTATTAACCTATAAATTTATCTTAAACTTATACCTTTACTACTTATTATTTAACCTTACTTTATAGCTTTATTATTTATTTTCTTATTCTTATCTTTATTCTTACTTTTTCTACTAAACTCCCTAAGAATTAATAACTTAATAAGCTTAAGGATATAGTTTAATAGAATAAGAATTAAAACTATAATATACTTAAAGTACTTAAATACCCTAGTAATATAATTAATCCTATTAATTAGTATATTAAGCTAATTAGTTATTAAGCTTATAATTATTACTATAGATATAATATATATATACTTAGATACTTAACTCTTTACTTAATAAATTATATTCTTAAGCTTCTTAAGCTTTTTCTCTTTTTATATTCTAATTAATTAATACTTATACTATAAGTTTAATTTATATTTACTTTACTATTTCCTCTCTTATATAGAAGAATTTCTATTAAAGCTTAAGTAGTAATAATAGTAATAAATAATAAAGATTTATAAGTCTTATATATAAGTATATAAGCTATATAACTTCTTATTATTATATTTACTTAATCTTAATAGAGACTTACTATATTATTTCTACTTATCTATATAATATATATAGAATAAGGAATATTCTATATTATTCCTATAGGAATAAGGATAAGAAACTTATCCTTAGAAGTAATAATATTCTTTACTTTAGCCTTTCTCTTTACTTACCTTAGGTTAATATAGGTATATAATAGGAATATATTAGGGAAAACTTATAAGTATAATTAATATTTATATATAAGATAAATTAGTATAAGTAACTATATATATCTTACTTAGAATCTATATTATATTTATTATAGTTATTATTATTATTATTATTATTATTATTATAGTTATTATCCTTAGTTATATAAAGAGATTAATTATTATAATAATAAAGTTATAATAATAATAAAGTAAAGAGAATAAATATATTAAAGTTAATCCTAGATAAAAAACTAAAAGTTAGTAATATACTTAAGACTTAGTATTAGTATAAGTATAAATAGGGACCTAGGAAAGAGTAATTTATAAAGGCATTAAAGAGAGAAGAAAGGAAAGAAAGCATTATAAGCTTAATAAAAAGACTAAATAATAGAAATCTAAGTAATAGCTAATAGCTATTAATAGCTATAAAATACTATACTAACTTTTAACTATTAATAGTAAAGCTATTAGCTAATAGATTTACTAATAGCTATACCTACTTACTTAAAATCTAAGCTTTTAATTATAATAATATAATAACCCTATAGAAACTATACTAATATATAAGCTATATATAACTAATATATATCTACCATAGGATTAGACCTTACTATATTTCCCTTTCCTTTCCCCCCTTTTTTCTTTCCCTTTTTCTCTTTTTTCCCTATTTATTTCTCTTTTTCTTCTCCCTTTCCTTTTTTCTTCTTTACCCCTAGGAAGTAGGATAATTTTAGTCTTAGTATAAAGGACTATTAACTTATATATTATAATAGTATAAAGGGCTTTCCCTAAGCTTATTATAGAAAGGATATAGGTTTTTATATAGTTTTTTCCTATATCTAAATAGAAAAAAAGTACTATTTACCTCTTAAGTCTATAATATATAAATAAATTAAATTAAATTTATATTTTTATTATTTACTATTTAATTTTACTTTATAATTTTATTATTTATTTCTTTATTTTTACTTTTATTTTCTTTATTAAACTTTCTAAAGATTAATAATTTAATAAGCTTAAGAATATAATTTAATAAAGTAAAAACTAAAATTATAATATATTTAAAGTATTTAAATACTTTAGTAATATAATTAATTTTATTAATTAATATATTAAGTTAATTTATTATTAAGGTTATAATTATTATTATAAGTATAATATATATATACTTAAGTATTTAATTTTTTATTTAGTAAATTATATTTTTAAGCTTTTTAAGTTTTTCTTCTTTTTATACTTTAATTAGTTTATATTTATATTATAAGTTTAATTTATATTTATTTTACTATTTTCTTTTTTTATACTAAAGAATTTTTACTAAAGTTTAAATAGTAATAATAATAATAAATAGTAAAGTTTTATAAATTTTATATATATATATATAAACTATATAGCTTTTTACTATTATATTTATTGAATTTTAATAGAAACTTATTATACTATTTTTCTTTATCTATATAATATATATAAAATAAGGAATATTTTATACTATTTCTATAAGAATAAAAATAAAGAACTTATCCTTAGAAATAATAATACTTTCTATTTTAGCTTTTCTTTTTATTTACTTTAAGTTAATATAAGTATATAATAAGAATATATTAGAAAAGATTTATAAATATAATTAATATTTATATATAAGATAAATTAGTATAAATAATTATATATATTTTACTTAGGAATTATATTATATTTATTATAATAATAATTATTATTATTATTCTTATTATTATAATTATTATCTTTAGTTATATAAAAAGATTAATTATTATAATAATAAAGTTATAATAATAATAAAATAAAAAGAATAAATATATTAAAGATAATTTTAAATAGAAAACTAAAAGTTAATAATATATTTAAAACTTAGTATTAATATAAATATAGATAGAAACCTAAGAAAAGATAATTTATAAAAATATTAAAGAGAGAAAAAAGAAAAGAAAGTATTATAAACTTAATAAAAAGATTAAATAATAAAAATCTAAATAATAGCTAATAATTACTAATAGCTATAGAATATTATATTAACTTTTAATTACTAATAATAAAATTACTAATTAATAAATCTATTAATAATTATACTTATTTACTTAAAATCTAAACTTTTAATTATAATAATATAATAATCTTATAAAAACTAAACTAATATATAAACTATATATAACTAATATATATTTATTATAGAATTAGACTTTATTATATTTTCCTCTTTTCTTCCCTTTTTTTCCTTTCTTTTTTCTTTTTTTCCTCTTTATTTCTTTTTTTTTTTTTCCTTTTCTTTTTTCTTTCCTTACCTTTAAGAAGTAAGATAATTCTAATTTTAATATAAAGAATTATTAATTTATATATTATAATAGTATAAGGAACTTTATAAGCTTATTATAAAAAGGATATAGATTTTTATTTATTCTAAGGTTTTTCTATATTTAAATAGAATAAAAGTATTATTTACTTCTTAAGTTTATAGTATATAAATAAATTAAATATATATTATTATAATAAACTTTAGTATTTATTTATTTTTAATTTCTATAAAGAGTTTACTTTAAATCCTTAAAGACTTCTTTATTTATAATACTCTTTTTATAATTATTTATATAATAAGTAAAAAAAGTTTCTTTATTTTTAACTATTTCAAGTATTTAATAAACTATTAAATTACTATTTTAATAAAGTAATTTATACTATTTAATTAAAGTATATTAAAAGTTATTATTTTAAATTATAATTTAAAGTTTATCTTTTTATTTTAAAAGACTCTATAGACTATTTTTAGTATAAAGCTTATAATAATTATAATATATTATTCTTAGGTTATTAATATTTCTAAGAAATATAATTAAACTATAGAAATTACTATAAGATTTTACTATCTAGAAAACTCTAAATCTAATTAGATTTATATTCTTTTAACTTTATAATAATATTTTAATAATACTTATAATATTAATATATAAACTTTAATTTATAAGTTTCTTTTTAATATTAACTTTTATAACTTATTAAAAGTTATATAGTTATTTAATTAAAAAGTTATTAATTTACTATTCTTAAGAAAAGCTATATAAAAAGAAGTATAATTTATTTTAAACTTTATTATTATTAAAACTAAGAAATAATATAATAATAAATATTAGTTTATTTAGCTTAAAGTTAAAAATTAAGTTTATTTATATCTTTATAATAAATATAATTTACTTAATATCTTTATAAAGAAATAGTCTTAATAATATACTAAACCTTTTAAAATTAAATATATAGTTAATAACTTAATTACTAAGTTAAAATTACTTTCTAAATAGTATATTTACCTTATTATTTTATATTAATAGTTAAAACTTATTTATAATAATAACTTTTAACTTAAATAGCTAAGGCTAATTAAAGAGAACTTTAAAAAGTATATTATTAAATATATCCTTTATTAAAAAGTAAGAAATTAAAGTAAAAATACTATATTCTTTAAAGGCTTTTAAATCTAATAGAAAGACTAAAGCTCTAAATATAATTCTTAAGAAAAGACTAAAAATATTAATAAAGAGCTTATTATAAAGTTTAAAGCTATTTATCCTAAGGCTTTTAAGATTAATAATTAACTTAATTACTATTATAGTAATAAAAAGAAAACTTAATAGTTTAAAGTTAATAAAGCTATAAATATAAAGATTAATTAATAGTCTTTATATTACTTTTTATAGAAGAAATAATAAGACTATTTATTTAACTATATATAATAGAAAAAATTAAGAAAAATTACTAAGAAATTAAGAATAAAAATTAAATAACTTAGAATAATATTAAAAGGAAATTATAACTTTAGAAAGATTTATATATTAGTTAATTACTAGGGATAATAAGTTTTAGCTTTTAAAGCTAAAATATAATATATATAGCCCTTTTAGTTATTATTATAAATTAAGTAATAATTATATAAGTATATTATATAGTTTAATAGACTAGAATCCTTAAAATCTTAGTCTATAGACTAATTATAATAAAGAATTATTCTTCTTTTAACCTAATTACTTTACTTTTTATAATACCACTCCATTTTCTATGTATTATACTGTATTACATTCTAATGTGAAATAGTATAATTGTCTACCCATGGCTCTTGTTTAGATCAATAAGCTGTTTCACGATGGTATATACATTGCAGGAAAAAGGTTATATTGATAAAGAGGTACAGAACACATAGTGAGGGGTTTCTGGGTGAACTAGCAGGACGCTGGGGCATGTGGCACTAGAATGTTGCTTGACTATTAACTGAATCCCAATTCGTGTTCCAAATTGCCATCTCCCAGAGGCTGGGTGGTTCTGAAGGTATTGCTTGCGGGGTTGAGCCTCTCATATTGTGCAGGTAATTCGCGGCTACATGGTACGACTGGCTATCCTCATCGACACCAGTTGAGCCACTGGGCCGGCCAGAATCCGCAGATAAAACAAAAGGTGCTGCTGTTGCTTTAACTGTGGCCTGATGGAACAACGATAGACTCTCATCGACACCAACTAAGCCACCAGGCTGGTCAGAATCTGCCGTTAAGTCGAATGACGCTGCACCCACAGGCCGAGCTTCATCCGGAAGATAGAGGGGAGTTTTCGGGGCATCTATAGGAGGGTCACTGGAGAGCGCTGATTTGCGTTTCTTTTGTTGTCCTAAACTTGGCAGGCCTTTGCGTCTTTTTCTTGAACCACTGGCTTGATCAAGGGCAGCTTTCACATTGCTGCGCACCGAATCAAATTGTTCCTTGGATGCCTTCTTATGGTCTGGTTCTTGCGTATGTCTGTGCGATACGTACTTGTTCGCGAAACGGAACATTTTATGGCAGCCATTGCAGCGTTTGTTTATCTGACGGTCTGCTCATTCATTAGTGAACGGTAGGATTCCCGGACTGAGCCTGGGCGTAGTACGTCTCATGAAGTGCCGAATTAGATCCTGATTTCTCGCGAATGCCTTGTGGTCACAGGTTTTGTCTGGGCATTCGAACCTCTTTAGCTTAGATGGTTGATCGCCTCCTTCCGTCAAAGGGTCTTCGCCGGTGGCGCTGCAGCTTGATCCACTATCATCAGTGTCATCGTCGCAGGTCTCTTCATTCGGTCCAAGAGTAGGGGCCGCAAGCGACTTGCACAATCGAGCTAGTTGAGACTATGGCGGTATCGTCAGACAGATTCGAGCTCCGCAGGTTCAGGCTCTTACCGCATGCAACTGAATATTATTTGGGATCTCAGTCTGTGGCAATGTCTTCGAGCAGACATCGCATTTAATGGACTCTTCTGCCATCGTTAAGGTGTTTAAACGGGGAGGTATTTCCAGAGAACTCTAGGTCACGGGTCACCCCCGCTTCGGATGTTCACGTGGACCGTGTGCAAAGAACCAACGGCGCCTTCCGGGCCTCCCACTCATCCTTGTCCTGCTTAGGATTGGTATTGCCTCACTGTACCCAGTCGCCCCAGCTGGTTGGCCCTCGACGCGACCCTCAAAGCCAACCGGTATCTCGTCTCGTCGAAGTGGCGGGGTCTAGCCCCACCGGCCCGTCAGCCCCAAGAGCGCCATTGCTCTCAAGCGCATCGGCCCCTCGGCGTGACAGCTCAGAACCGGCATAGAATGCGCAGCGTCAGGCAAACCAACTGGATACCTAAATGAATCGCACTTCACTTCTCAGTCGTTCCAGTCTTGGTATGAAGACCCTACACCTGCCGTCGTGCGATCCCTTTAACTCTGACTCTCCCTCGTTCGCCTCGGTGCCAATGCATGGTTGCTGGGTGTGGGAGGGTCATGAGTGTCTCTACTTCAGGCAACCAAGCCTGGTGCCTAGATGAGAATGCTCCACGTCCAATCATTCTTGCAGCCAGATCTGTACAGCGAAACATCTCCGCATGTCAATGATTGGGCCTCAGACTTTGGCTGGCGGGTGCGGGCGGCTAGGGACCGGGCGGCTAGCCGACGAGCCTTGCTCTTCGAGCCGCACAGGGCGGCTGTTTTAGTCCAGACCAGCGAGCCCACAGGCTCTTACGAGGCAGTCGAAACCGATTATAAGTACCACTTCGGCAGTTCCTTGCCATGTCTGAAGCTAGAAAACCATCACCACTCTAGACATCTTCCAATTACTGCAACAACCCTTTTTCGGGCAATCTCTTTCCAAATTTCAGTCGAATAACCGCTGCAGGCAAGTAGCCACTCCGTTGGCGAACCTGGCGATGACCGTCACCTCTGACCTCGACCTTTCAGGTGCCCTTCCAGTCAGCCAAGCATACTCTCCAGACATCTAGCAACCATGAGCATTGTCCGAAAGGGCTTGCTCCGCAAGCACTACGAGGAGGCGGTTGAGGACATCGAGTACAAGTCGTCGGCCTTTTGGCAGGCTGTTCTGCAACGGGCCTTTCACGAACCGGACATCTACTCGGTAACCGCTGAGTCCTCGCCCGATGGGTCTCTTCGACGGGTGGATATGGTGGTGAAACGTTACGACGCGAATAACCACACCTTATCTGCTTTGCTCTGGGTCGAATGCAAGCGCCAGAGCGGCAACGTGCAGGAAGTCGAGGAACAGGCGCTCGACGCGGCTAGGCGTTGTATCCAAAAAGACAACTTGATGTGGATCTGGGCCATGACAACGGTCGGCGTCTCGTTTCGCATGTGGTTTGTCGATGCAAGCGTCCTCGAGCTGGAGCCCATACATGGGTCCGCCGCTTACGCCGACAGGAGGCAATACATCGACGCCGACTCTCCTGCTGCCAGCGTTTTCCCCGATGCCATCCAGCGCATTAAAAATGGGTTCCCACTCCGCGCGGCCCCCGTCGTTCCCAGCCAGTCCTTGGACCTGTTGGCCATGGATGATACCGGACAGGGCGTCTCCGGGCATGGCGTGGCAGTGGCAACCTTGCCAGGGCAGGACGAGAGCTACTACGACTATATGACGGAGGCCGGTCCATCCGGTGACGGCGGTGACGGCAGCGGCGGCGATGAAAGCGGGGGTCGGTGCGTGGAGGTCAGGGTCGAGAAAACCCCACATACCTTCTCTCACGATGAGTACGAATTCCGCGATGCTAAGGGGAAAAAGAGGTCTACTAGGAAGGAGGATTGGGAGGCTGGCAAATACCAAGGAGAGAAGGCTTGGTTCTTTCGCGGCAAGAAGATGACGTACTTCAGCCGCAAGAAGATTGGCTAGCTGCCAGCTTCTCCCGATGCAGGGTTAGTCGCTTGTAAGAGACCTGAATGGCGAGCATCTCTTGGCTGGTCTTGGTAGGAGGGGACGATTTCCATTCCACCAGATCGCCTATCGATATCAGTTCAACCGGTCGCTGCCGTGATACAAAACACTATGCCGAGACGAGAACCACCATTCCAACGTGCCAGCTTGGGCGACGTCAAGCCAGCGACCTTCTGCTCGACTCGCCGGTGCCCGAACCGTCACGGCCGCCACGTACCCCCAGCATTCCTTGGTCCTTTTGCCGCAAATGTATAGCTTGTCTGTGTCGCCGATCATAATAGACTCGGCGACCCAATCTAGGCGGAACTGGCCCACGCACTCGCGGTGGCCGTCGGCATAAGAGAGAAGTATACCTATTACCGGCTGATGCGGAGTGGTCATTTTGATGCAAGGATGGACCTCGGTCACATGCTGCATGGAGCACGACGAGTGCAGCCACACTTCGTTGCTTTGCGTGTACGGACAGTGCGAGATAGACACCGGCAGGGTCGGGAGCATATCTGGGCTGGTGGTGGCGGAATGAGGGCTGCCCTGCTCGAAAGCGACTAACTCAACGTTGCGTCTGCCGGTTAACGAGTCCAACTCATTGAAATGCACGCGGCATGGGCCGCGCGGTAGGCTAGCAATACGCCGAAAGTCGACGTTCTCGTGTCCATAAAGTCCGAATACGACGGTCCGTCCTTGGTTCGTAGAGAACTAAGATAAACCCATCAGTCTCTGCCGAGAGAGGAGGAGGATGTCACCTACCGTTATTCCGACAATCTCGGTCCGAGCAATTAAACACCCGGCCCGCCTGCAGATATCAGTAAGATACTCGCCTTGGTTGATAGGCATGTACATCCAGAAGCAAATCGCAGAGCTAAGTTCCTCGTACAAGCTGGCATCTGCTTTTTCACCGTGCTTATGGGAAAGGATGGCTAGGACCCTCGCCCCATCGGTCGCTACAGAGTATCCGATGATATCAGGGATATTGCAGTCAAAGAAGCGCATCCGAAGCCTGTTTGGGTACTCCTGTGGTCTTTCTAGCGTCAAGAGGTCGACCACAGCGGGAGGAGACGGGACTGGGACTTGCCAGCCGATGCGAGATAAAAGGGCGAGGGGCTCCTCCTGCATGCTCTCGATGTCTCGCATCTTGAGGCCCTACCATCGTGTTAGCTTAGGAACGGTGTACAGGGTAGCTCACCTACATCGCTTCTGGTGGCAACGGTAGAGGGAATATCCTTCCCAGAAAAGTGTCTCCACCACGCACCCGGCACGCTCGGGTGGTTACGGCACCATTCTTCAGAGCGCTTAGGCGAGACGAAGACGACTTGACGAATGCCGAGATGGTCTTCTGCCACGAACATATCTTTGCGTTCCTCCTCCCCTTCCTCCCGTGTGGTTTGAGCTGGCAGCACAAGATACGTTCTCTTGCCGGCGTTAGCTTCGGCCGTGTTCCGCAAACTCTTGACATAATATCGACCGTCCATCTTGACGTACGACGCGTATACAGACTGTGCTAGGTCAAGGACGGAATCGCCCATATTATCGCACTTGTGCACCTGCTCCTGGGCTGTGAGGGCGGCGCAATCTTGTACAAGAAGCCCGGCAACCATCAGCCACAGCTCTTGGGGAAGCTCCCGGGGCCAGACGGCCGCCCATTGCAAGTTGCGAGCCAGAGCCAGCTGGATGTAGTCGGCCCGTCGCCGCTGCTCGCCGGCCGATGGCGCAAAGGCGTAGTGGGTGGCCGCGAGGAATGCTGGCGTCACCGAGTAGAAGCGGAATTCATGGCAGCGGCCGTGGAAGCACACTGTCGGCTTAGTGCGAGACACGCACTCGCCCCTGAGGCACATGTGCAACTTGATGTCCAGCTCATCGTCGTAGAAGGTCGTGTGTCGTCGAAACGGGAACTCGCAGGAAACGCCATCGCCGACCGCTGGGCAGAGACCTTGGCATCAGTAAAAGTCATGCGTAAATAGACCGACGACGTACCTGCGACAACCAGCTCGTCATGGGCCAATTCGAACTGGCATAGTCTGCAACGGGCCTGCGTGATGCAGTACTGGGGCGTCGAGGAAGCCTCGTTATCAGCCATGACTACGGTATGTAGATGCGGGAGTGGGAATCGAGGGGGTCAGGATTGTGTGGGAGGCGCGCTAGATGCCTTTTCGCATAAACGATTACCCGAACCTGTTCCGACTGGCTGCGGAAACTGGGAAGCTCCTTATCTAAGTTGTGCTTATCGGTGCATGCCCTAAGATGGAACGGACAATTTGCACTTCTCTAAGCAGATGGGCCTAGTATGCACATACATAGTAGTACTCCCGGCTCTACCGTTGAAACGATACTGATTTCGTTTGCTCCATGCGGGATTATGGTATATCGCGGTTCGTGGCGTTACTCGTAAACGTTCTGGTACTGTACAAGAGAGAAAGAAGTGGTCGCACTTGTCATTTGCAGAGCCCTTGAGCTATTTAAATCCTTGACTAGTTTATGTACAATGGACGTTCTGAAGACCAAAGGGGGGGCGCGTTAGGCTCATAACCCCGCTGTGAACCTATCGCAAGATCAATCACTCAATAAAGCCGGTCACTGCTGTCAAATTATTTCCTATTGTCTAATCTTGCTTGGTCAACTTTATCCTCCTCTCAGTCCCGCTGGTGAGTCACTAGACGTGGACGGTAGGGGTGTGTTAGTCCGGGACTGCTGGAAGCTCGCTGGCGTTCTCCTAATAGCTAACGGATAAGCTTGCTCCTGATGCAGAGTTAGCGAACACTAAGTGCCTGGGATAGGTTCCTCACAATCTCAACAAGAGGAGTGGGAAACAACGGGTCATTAGTAGAGTTATAGTCATAATGTCGATGATTTCGCCGAACTACGATGTAGACATCCGCGTTACAGCGATCGCTCAACTGGTCACACCTACGCATAAGACGTTGAGTGGCCCTAGAGAAGTTTTCATTGGTTCGGTCACGTTTCCGGGTTGAGGAAGGAAGGGCGGTCATGGTCTAAGCATATAGGTAGTACCTTGACGGAGACTGACTGGTGGAAGGGATTGAGTACCTTGCCGCACAGCTCTGTCTGGATGAAGAGCACGAAAGACCGGAACATGTGTCGCGCCACGACAACAATGATTACACGTTGGGCAGAGTTGGGAAGCACAATGTCGTTATCGCCGTTTTACCCGATGGGGAGTACGGCACATCGTCTGCCGCAGGCGTCGCGAGAGATATGCTGCACAGCTTCCCAAACGTAAGAATCGGCTTGATGGTCGGCATCGGCGGCGGAGCGCCAAGCCCCGATCATGATGTCCGTTTAGGTGACATCGTGGTCAGCGCTCCTCGCGATGGGGAGGGTGGCGTGTTGCAGTATGACTTCGGCAAAACGATACAAGATCAGAGCTTCCGACAAACAGCGTTCTTGAACCGGCCGCCGACAGTCTTGCTGACGGCGGTGAGCGGGCTTAAGGTTCAGTACCAGAGGAAACGGCATCAGCTTGAAGAAGCCATCAACCTCATTCTCGAGAAGGATAAGGATCTGCGGGAGGAACTTGGTCGGCCAGACGCAAGTAGCGACAGACTATATCGAAGCAATTTCGTCCATCCTCCAGACAAGAAAACTAATTGCGTGGAAATCTGCGGCGTCGATGCATCGAACTTGATCAAGCGACCCGAACGGACGAAACAACCGCAGAGCCCAGTGGTCCACTACGGCCTAGTTGCTTCGGCGAATCAGTTGATGAAGGATGCTTTGGTTCGCAATCGGCTTGCGGCGGAAATGGACATTCTGTGTTTTGAGATGGAAGCGGCAGGGCTGATGAACCACTTTCCTTGCCTGGTTATCCGCGGTATATGTGACTACTCAGACTCTCACAAGAACAAGGAGTGGCAGGGCTATGCAGCAATAGCGGCTGCTGCATATGGAAAGGACCTTCTCTGCTGAATATCTCCAAATAAGGTTGAAGCCGAAAGGAAGATCGGCGATATTCTATCTGGTAATTCCAAGGGTTAGAATCATACTATTAATACATGTTAATCCTGTGTACAGGGATCCAAGATGACACAAAGAAGATTCTCCATGCCCACGAAGATCTAGCTAAAGAGAAGCAGTCTGAAGAAGAACAAAAGTATTACCAGCTATTCCGTCTCACAAGTGGCAGCAGGGACACCACATACGAGTGGTATAAAGACCGAGTGGAAGAAAGGGTTAAAGACACGTACATGTGGTTTCTCAAACATAAGCACTTCCAGAAGTGGTTGAACCAAGAGTCTGGCCCCCTCCTAGTCTCAGCGGATCCTGGCTGTGGAAAGTCGGTACTGGCTAAGTACCTAATCGACCACAACCTGCCACGATCAACAACCATCTGCTACTTCTTCTTCAAAGACCAAGACCAGAACACTATCCGGCAAGCACTTTGCGCACTGCTGCACCAGCTCTTCTCTCAGAAGCCATCTCTGATTGAACATGCCATAACACAATTCCGCAAGGATGGGCAAGGTTTAATCAACTCTACACAATCGCTCTGGGAGGTTCTACGAAACGCTGTAAGGGATCCCTAGGCAGGACCTATAATCATAGTCCTTGACGCCCTAGACGAATGTGCCAAATCAGAGTTTCCAGACCTAATGCGGAACGTAGAGAGCCAATTCCGCAGCGACCATTTGGGTCATGGAAAGTTGAAGTATCTTCTAACATGCCGCCCGTATGACCAGATCATATCTAAGTTCCGTGGCCTGTTAAAAGCTTTTCCAAATATCCATATACCAGGAGAGGAAGAGTCAGAAACGATCAGCCAGGAAGTGAATCGCGTCATTACGCACCGGTTCAATCAGCTGCACCTCTTACCCGATACCAAGAGCCATCTGGAAAAAAGACTACGGGAAATTACCCACCGCACCTATCTCTGGGCATACCTCGTGTTCGACTACTTAGAGGAAGATGACTTTATAAAGACACCAACAGGGGTCCAGTCCGCCATTGCAACGCTTCCTACGAGTGTCAATCAAGCATACGACCAAATTCTTAACAAGTCTAAGTCGTCAGAACGCCCGATGGTTCAGAAAGTCTTGAGTATTGTCTTAGCCGCGAGTCGGCCTCTAACACTCTCGGAAATGAACGTTGCCGTGAATATAGACTACGCATCACAGTCTATTCACGACCTCGACTTAGAGGATGACAAGGACTTCAAGACACGTCTTAGATCTTGGTGTAGATTATTCATCTTAATCCATTAAGGCAGCATTTATTTCCTTCACCAAACAGCTCGCGAGTTTCTCCTTGCAGATTCGGCATCGCCCACGACTATTCCATCAGAGCTGCACTAGTATCACTCCATCACTACCCAAGACGCATAAGGCGTTCTTGCGGAGCTCTGCGTACTCTATCTGAACTTCTTCAACTCTAACGTTAGTCTACCGACAGATGCGGATAGGGAAGCCGGCCACTCTTTCGATAGACGCGCCTTCTTAGATTACTCGGCCCAAACTTGGGGCTCACTTCCGCGAGGCTGGTATCATCGATGACGCCGCCCTTATACCTTTCGCGCTGAGAATTTGTGATACGGATTCGAAGAGCTACTCGGTATGGTTTAGAATTTATTGGAAGACTACACATTGGATGACTCCTGAGTATTTTACGGATCTCATGGTAGCGTCGTACTATGGTCATCGTGCCGTTGTTAACCTACTGCTCAACAAGGGCGCCGACGTTGAGGCCAAGGACAAGTGGGGTCAGACGCCGCTATGGTGGGCCGTCAGGAACGGGCACGAGGCCGTCGTCAGGCTGCTGCTCGAGGCGGGCGCCGACGTCGCGGCCAAGGACGACGAGGGTCTGACGCCGCTATCGCGGGCCGCCGCGTACGGGCACGAGGCCGTGGCGAGGCTACTCAGATAACAGCTCAGCCACCTCCCCGCCCATCACCTGCCGCCAGACCTCACTTATATACCTAGGGCGTGGCAAATGGAGGCCAAAAGAGTGATAGAAAATGCTTCGTTACGTGCTGTAGAATGGAAGGGGCTCCACATACGATCTAATGTATTTTGTCAGAACAACTGTCCACAGCGAATTAACTCATTTTCCGACTTGGCGGGCGCTCGGGCCTTGGGCTATGACTTATCCTACGCGGACGGCAACTCGGGATCACCCTGAAGGCCAGTGTTACCCTCCACTGGAGGCGTTTGTGACCAAGCAGAGTGCTGATCCGGCATATTTTCCTGGACTGGAAAGTCCTGCATCAAGCCGAAGTCTATCAATTGAGTGCGACTTAACCAGTGGTCGATGGAGAAGTCATTTACGGCGGACTTTGACTCGGGGGTTAGTGTTTCAATGAAGAGAAGCGGTCCCTCTAAACAACCAGACTGTATCGCATGTTTTATGATAGGTTCAATAGTTGCAAGCTGCTGCTTGTAGTCAACGTAGCACTTGTCGACGTAATCAACGAAATCTTTAACTTGATTTCGTCCCACTTTCTTGAGTCTTGCATCGTCTAGGTCAGAAAATTCAACAAAGGGAAGCTCCTGAACTTACCTGCCCTGAGGCAAGAGTAATCCCGTAGCAATGAATGCCGCATAGCCCATGCTTTCGACCAATCCCAGCATCGGTAGTCCAATGTCAAGCCAGTATTTCGCCTTGTTTCGTCTCCAATCATCCGAGGCGACTACGAACGAAGGGTCGAGGCCCCAACAGTCGCGGATTAATTTCGCTAGTGCGCGATCGTCTTTCGGTTTCGTATATTTCTTGGGCTGCTTGGGTGATAGCTTCCCCCTCTTCCGTTTGGCGCGCTTCCTTGCATCTTCGTCATCCATCTGCGTTCTGTCTATCACATACTCGTAGGCAAACTGGCACGTGCGGTATCGCATCATCGTTGTATCGTAGAGAATTAGGCTTTTATGTACTTCCTTGTTGTCTTCAATGTTTTGAAGATGCTTTCGTAGTTGTCGTCGCCATGGATCTAAATGTGTAATTATTTCTTGTTCTGGTTTTGTGCCTCTCAGTGCTTGGAACAAATCAAATGACTTTCCGAAAAGGGCACTAGGGTTAGGTTCCAATTCGTCACGTAACTGGGAGCTTAGCTTCGCAAACCTCTCTTCGCCGAATGGTGGGGGTTTTTAGGGAGGCGGCGGCTTTGGGCCAGGAGGCTCTCCAGTTGCATGCTTAGATTGGTCGCCAGAGGCGGTGTCAGTTGCGGGCTGGGATTGATCGTTCTGATGGAGGCGCTGATGCTCTGATGAGCTCGAATCCATGTGTTGCAGTTCAGGCTCAGCTCTTTGTTGCAATGGGAAACCTGGCGAGCCGGCGGTATGACCGCTGGATTGCAAACGAAGAGCGTCCTGAGGCGCCACAGGATGTTCAGGGAGGTTGTCCGGTCCTGTGAGGCTGGTGGTGGGAGGTGGCGTCGCTTCCGGTGTGGGGATTCCAGCGCTTATCCCACGCACTCTAGCACATAAAGCATGAACGTGGAAGCTGTCATCTGGAGTTCGAGAGACCATCAGGTCCAGCATACTCTCGAGGATCTGCTGACATCTGAGCCCTCGACCTTGAGATTCGGGGTGTGATTTGAAACACGGTACCTTCCAGCCATCTGAAACACTCAGACTACCGAATGCATGCAGTACTTGATCTGCGTCAGGTGGCATTTTTTCACATGCTGGTAGATTGGAGGGGCGTATGGGCAACGGAAGAGGAACGGGGGTATTTGTAGGCACGACGAGAAGAATTCTGGAACGTTCTTTGAGAGAGGACGCGTCATACCACTGAAGCCTAGACCATTGTCATAGTTAGGCCCTGATCGGTAACGCCGGTCAAAGCGATTCCGGTCAAATCTAACATTTTGTTTTCGCCTCAAAATGGCGCTAAGATAGCGCCTTCCCCGATTTACACTATATTTCTATGCATAAAGGAGGGTTAGCTATCTGGATTGTATAAATCCTAGAAATATAACTTTTAACTATAATTTCAATATACTATACTAATGTAAGCTAAAGCTAAGCAATTTAAAGTAATAATTTATAAAGAAATTATATATTTAATAGATAGATTTAATTAGTATTAATAGTATTAGTTAAATTTACCTTTCTTTTATAAATTATATATATTATAGTTTATAATAGAGTTAGTAGAAGTCTTAGGGCTTAGTATAAGCTTTATTAAATGTATTATTATTAAAGATAATATTTAGGATTATAATCTTTTAATGCGTATAACCCTTTAGGCTATAGTCATAGAATAATACAATGATTACATAAGCAATTATATAGTCTAATAGACTAAGATCCTTAAGGTCTTAGTCTATAGACTAATTATAGTAAAGAATTTATTCTTCTTATAACTTTTTACCCTTACCTTTTATAACTAACCCTTTTCTATATATTAAATAGTAGTAATTATAGCTCTATTATATACATTAGCTTTATAATTTAATTCACTAGAGTATTAAGCTTATACTAATTAGATCCTCTAATTACTAAGCTTTAGCTAACTAATAATTCATTATAGTATAATTAGCCTTAATTAATTACTTAATACCCCTATAGTATAATTAGCCTTAGTAAACCCTATAATAATTTAAGAGCTTTACCTTACTCTTAATCCCTTCTTATTATCCTTATATAGTAAAAAATATACTAAGTAAGAATACCCTCTGAAGGAATCTTATATATAATCCCCTTTATATATTACTCTTATTTATATTACTAAAATCCCTATTATATATAATAGTTAATTAATCTTATATAGAAAGTTTAGTTATAAGCTCTAATCTTATAATATTCTTACTTTTATAAATTTTATATACTAATTATAAATTATAAAAATTCCCTTAAAAATAATAAATTAAACCTTAACCTTATTAAATTCTCTATATATAGACTATTTATACTAAATTTAGAGCTTACTTTTATTACTTTAATTATAAAGACTTAAAATACTATATTTCCTACTAATAATTATAATTATATTCTACTATATTAATTATAATAATAATTAATAATATCTAAATAGTAAAAAAGTAATAATTTACTTTAGCTTATTATTATTACTTAACTATCTAGATTCTATAGATTCTAAATATTAATAAGCTAACTAAGTTCCTATAAATCCTAGATTAAATACTATTAGTTTATTTACTAGTAATTTTAGTATAAAGATAGAATATTATAGATAATAGATTAATTCTCTAGAAATATATAAGTTTATTCCCTTAGTTAACTAAAGCTAAAGTAATCTATAAATCCTAAGCTAAGTATACTTACCCCTTAGAAAGTAATTATACTTTACCTAAGGGTAATAACTACTTAACTAAAGAGGTATAGAAATATAATTTTATACTAAGTTAAAAGTAATTTACTAACTTAGCTATATAAAGCTATTCCTTAAAGAATAGCTTAATTATATATAAGTAAGGCTAATAAGCTTAATCTTAAGATAGAATTAAAACCCTAAGACTAATCTATCCCTTAGTAACCTTAATATTTAACTATATTAAAAGTAATTAAAGGTATTAACTAAGGATTTAGTAATACTTACTTAAAGGAATTATAATATATTAAGGTAATTAGCTAAGGTATTTATTATACTAAATTTATTAGTAAGTAAACTATAAAGAAAATTTTTAATACCTTTATACTCTAGGATTCTAATATTACCTTTACTATTATAAACTTTATTACTTAATATATTACTTAAAGTATTAATACCTAAGAGCTCCTTAGCCTTTTATAAGCTAAGATAATTAATATAATCTACCTTAACTAATAATATAATACTACTATAAAATAATTTAGATTTAAAGCTCTTAATAAGTCTAATAGTATAAAGCTCTTAATAGTAAGGAAAGCTACTATAGAAACTATAGAAGAAACCTCTAATAGAGACTATAGGATTCCTAACTCTTAGAATATAGTAATTATTCCTAATCTAACTATATAAAGTAAGATAATATTAAGAATAAACTATAGAAAGATATAATATTAAGTCTCTAATAATAATAATAACTCCTTAGAATCTTCCTCTAATAGTTCTAATAATAAATAAGCTAATATCTAAGTATACTAAGAATAAAGTTAATCTTAATTTATAATAACTTCTACTAGAGATTTTCAGAAGAAAGTTAAGAAGGAAGCTATTAGTATCTTTAACTTAGATTAATATAACCCTAAAAAGACTAATATAATAATTATATAGAACTATACTATTTATACTAATATCTATCTCTTCTATAAACATATATAAGTCTTTAAGTATTATAGTAATAATTCCCTCTAAGACTACTATATATTAATAATTAGTATAAATACTATAGGATAACTTATAGAAAAATTAAGTATAAGTTAGTATAAGAAGCTATTAAACTTTATAATCTTTAGATTTTACTAAAAGTTTATAGAGTATTTTAAGTAATTTAATATTAAAATCTTAGAGGATCTTTACTCTAGAAAGTATACTATAAGCCTAGCTACTAATAGTATTTCCTTTACTTAGTAAGTTTAATATAAGGTAAGCTATATTAAGTAATTAGGTATTATAAAGGAAAAACATATTATTTAAGCTATTTTCCCTCTTATTAATAGTAAAATCTCTTATTTTCTATAAGTCCTATATAAGTAAATAACCTTAGTAAACTTTATATAAAAATATAAGGAATAATAACTAACTATTAAAGCTTATATCTAATAATAGTATAATTACTATAAAAATAATTATAATAACTAATCTTAAAGCTATTAGAACTATAGTCTAAACTAATATAATAATAACTATAATTAATAATATAATAACTACTAAAGTAATAATTAAACTTAATAATATACAGAGTACTAAAGTAATAACTATAATTATAGTAAAAACTAAAATCATAATTAAGACTAAGACTATAACTATAAATAAAAATATAATAACTATAAGAGAGATAACTATCCCTATAATAGGTAATAAGGTTATAGTAACTATAATAACCCTTAGGATTACCCTTATAAGATAAAGAAGGTTACTTTTAAAAGTAAGTACTAAGTTATTAAGAGTAAGCTAGATACTAATTAAAGCCTTTATAAAGCTAATAATAAAGATAATACCTTACATTTAGACTCTTCTACTTCTTCTAACTAATCTTAAAGAGTTTACTTTATAACTATAGCTATTAAGGATTTATATATTCTAGTTAACCCTACTATTAAATGCTCTATATATACTTAAACCTTCCCTATAAAGTCTATTCTATAGGAATATTAACTTACTAATTACTATATTAGCCCTAAATAAGCTAACTATAAGAAGCTTATAAAGGAGATTCTTACCTTTTATTATAAGAAATATAAGGAAGTCTTACTAAGTTATAATAAGCTTTTTAAGCATCTTAAAGTCTATACTAACTTTAAAGCTATTACTAACTCTATTAACTAAGAAACTAATATTATACTATAATTACTTCCTAATAGAATAAAACATATATTAATAGTTTAAAGCTTTTCTCTACTAAAGCCTATTCCCTATAATAAAGAGAAGAATTATACCTATCTATAACTTAATATAAAGATAATTACTAATAACTTTAACCCTATTAAGATTTATACTAACTCTAGTTATAATTAACTCCTTATTAACTAAAAGTAACTTAAAACCCTTAAGTATAAAATTAAGAGGATTAATTCTATAATTATATATAGAATTAATAGAGTAAAAGCTTATAATAAGTAAATTATATTTACTATATATATTAATAGGTAGTATACTAATAAATCTACTCTTAATACTATGAAGTTTATTACTTTAGCTTAAGTCTAAGATAATCTTAATATTAAAGCTCTACTTAAAATAGCCTTCTTTATTCTCTATACTTATAATCTTCTTATTACTAAGAAAAGAATATATTATAGCTTCTTAAAAGACTTTTATATTCCTTTTAATATCTATTTAAGCTAGAAGGATATTAATTAATATATTATAGTTATTAGAGCTATAATTATACTAGTAAGTAAGACTATACTAGTCTTAGTAATATAGAAGGAAATCCCTAAGGATTATAACTTTACTTTCTAAGGATTTATCTCTATAGTAATATATACCTTAATTAATTCTAATAGTTCTCTAGGTATTATCTTTATAAATAATATAGAGGAGAATATTAAGCTCTATTAGAAGCAAAAGATTAGTAATATCCTTAAGTAGGAAAGAACTTACTTCTTATTAATATAGACTATAGCTTTTAATACTATAGTAATAATAATATCCCTAACTATTATAAATATTCTAAATACTCTTTCCTCTAATATTACTATAATAGCTATTACTCTAATAATCTCTATTAAATTCTCCCTTACTAAGGATATTAAAGCTATAGCTAAAAGAACTTATATTCTTAACTAGGCTTTATTAACTCTTATACCCTTAGACTTATTAAGTAATACTATTTTTTAAGATTACTATAATACTAATCTACCTTAGAAGTAATACTATAAGGTAACCTCCTTAATATTTACTTTCCTTACTTAAGATAATAGGCTAATTAAGCTACTTCTTAAGATTACTATTAATAAGAGTCTTAAACTTCTAAAGATTCTATAGTAAACCTATATATAATATACCTTAGACTTACTAGAAGATATTATTAATAAGGGTATTTATATCTTTAGTAAAGACTCTAGCTTTATTAAGAAGATTAAAGAGTTAATCTTATATTACTTAAAGCTTTAGATAGATATAAAGCTTATTTAAGTACTTAAAAGGGAAGAAATATAAATACTACTTATTAATAATTAGTATAAATACTATATAACCTAAAGACTCTATCCTAATAGTCTTAAAGACTGAAACTTTATTAATTTAACCTTTAATATATTATATTACTAAGGCTAAATAGAATAGATTAAAGAATTAATACCTTTCTTAGTACTTATCTTTATAATCTAAAAGTAAGTTAAAGAGGAACCTAAAGGCTATATAGTTATTAATCTTAGAGTATTAAATAAGATTTTAATACTTAATAATTATTCTCTTCCCTATTAGGAAAATATAATATAAACTCTCTATAGAACTACTTTTATTATAGTAATTAATATCTTATCTTTCTTTTTCTAATTTAGAATAATCCTTAAATACTATAATTACTTTATAATAACTAGCTATAAAGGCTTTAAAAAGTTAATAATAATACTAATAGGATATTATAACTCTCCTACTTATACTTAATACTATATAGATAGATTACTTTATCCTTATTATACCTTTTACTAAGCCTTTATTAATAATATTATAATCTTTTCTAAGTCTATAACTAAATATCTAAGATACCTAGAGACTCTCTTTATACTCTTTAATAAGTAAAACCTTACTATTTCCCTAAAGAAGAGTTAAATTAAATACTTTAGTACTTAACTATTAGGATTTTATATAGATACTTTAAGGCTCTTAATAATAGTTAAGAGAATAGTTATATTTACTTACTTTAACTTCCCTAGTTAACTTAATAATCTTAAGTAATATATTAAAGTTATAAGATATATTTACTACTTTAGTCTCTATTATACTTAGCTCTTAAAACTACTATAAGCTTAGAAAGTTATCCTTTTAACTATAGAATAAAAGGAAGGAAGAATTACTAATAGTAATCCTAATTAATATAAAGTATATACTTAGATAATATACTTTATACTTAGTAAGAGTAAGGAAATTACTTTCTTTACTCTCTAAGTAAAGATTACTTTAAGATAAATATTAAGTTACCTTAACTTAGCTAAGTAATTATTCCTTTAGATTAATATAAGCTTAGAATAAGGCTTTAGTATTATACTCTATTACCTTTATAATAATTATACTTAGGAGCTAAGATTTAATATACATATAATTATAGTATAATTAATCTATTTCTTTAGCTATACTTTAATATTTATTAAGTAATAATATAGACTTATAAAGCTTAAAGTTATATATTTTATTTAAGCTATAAAGAGACTTTAAATATCCCTATAATTTTCTAAGCTTTCTATAATTATATTAACTAATTATTCTATTACTAAATAGATTATTAAAAAAACATTTCTTAAGACCTTAAGTACTAATTAAGTAAACTAATAGCTAATTATAGCCTTAATATACCTTTCTAAGTATAATCTCTATATATACTATCTCTTAGGTAAAAAGAACTTTATCCCTAATGCCCTAAACTATATAATTACCCTAGAGACTAACCTTAATCTATTAAGGCTTTAATTAGATTATATAGTATTAAATAATATATTAATAGTATCTAAAGCTTTAATAGCTAATAATACTAAGTAATACTTCTAAGTTAGTTATATAATAGATAAGTATTTCTCTAAGATTATCTTTATAATCCTATAGAAAGCTTTTATAGTAAGTAATTAATTAGCTAGTAAGAATACTATTAGAGCTTTTAAGCTTAGTATACCCTTTATATTCTAAGATAGACTACTATATTATAATAGTATAAATAATTACATTAGACTCTATATACCCTATAATATAAAGAAAGAAATCCTTAGGATAACTTATAATAGCTATAATTACTTTAGAATAGAGAGAATAATATAGAAACTATTAAAGCTCTATATTTATAACCTTTATTATAAAATTAAAAAATATATCTATAGATACTAAACTTACTACTTAGGGTAAACTAACTAAAAGCAGAAGATTAGTAACTATCAGCCTATCTACTCCCTAGTAATACTAATATATACTATTATAATAAACTTTATTATTTACTTATCCTTAATCTTTATAAAGAACTTACCTTAAGCTCTTAAAGACTTCCCTATCTATAATACTCTTCTTATAGTTACTTATATAGTAAATAAGAAAAGTTTCCTTATCCTTAGCTATTTAAAGTATTTAGTAGACTATTAAGCTATTATCTTAGTAAAGTAATTTATATTATTTAACTAAAGTATACTAAAGGTTATTATCTTAGATAATAATTTAAAGTTTACTTCTCTATTCTAAAAGACTCTATAGACTACCTTTAGTCTAAAGCTTATAATAACTATAGTATATTATCCTTAGGCTAATAGTATCTCTAAGAGATATAATTAAACTATAGAAATTACTATAAGATTTTACTATATAGAAAACCCTAGATTTAACTAGACTTATATCCTTCTAACTCTATAGTAATACCTTAATAGTACTTATAATATTAGTATATAAGCCTTAGCTTATAAGTTCCTTTTTAGCACTAATCTTTATAGCCTACTAAAAGCTATATAATTACTTAATTAAGAAGTTATTAATTTACTATTTCTAAAAGAAATTATATAAAAGGAAGTATAGCTTACCCTAAACTTTATTATTACTAAGGCTAAGAAATAGTATAATAATAAGCACTAGCCTATTTAGCTTAAGGCTAAAGATTAGATTTACTTATATCTCTATAATAAATATAATCTACTTAATACCCTTATAAAGAAATAGTCTTAATAATATATTAAACCTTTTAAGATTAAATATATAATTAATAACTTAGTTACTAAGCTTAAATTACTTCCTAAATAGTATATTTACCCTATTATCTTATATTAATAGCTAGAATCTACTTATAGTAATATCTTCTAACCTAAGGAACTAGGGCTAATTAAAAAGAACTCTAAGAAGTATATTATTAAATGTATTCTTTACTATAAGGTAAGGAATTAAGGTAGGAATACTATACCCTTTAAAGGCTTCTAGATCCAATAGAAGGGCTAGGGCCTTAAATATAACTCTTAGGAGAAGACTAAAGATATTAATAAGGAACTCATTATAGAATTTAAGACTATTTACCCTAAGGCTTTTAAGACTAATAGCTAACCTAACTATTACTATAGTAGTAAGAAGAAGACTTAATAGCCTAAAGCTAATAAGGCTATAGATAAAGAGGCTAATTAATAATCCCTATATTAATCTTTACAGAAGAAATAATAAGACTACTTACTTAACTATATATAATGGAAAAGATTAAGGAAAATTACCTAGAAATTAGGAATAATAATTAGATAGCTTAGAATAGTACTAAAAGGAAATTATAACCTTAGAAGGATTTATATATTAGTTAATTACTAGGGATAGTAAGTCCTAGCTTTTAAAGCTAGGATATAATGTGTATAGCCCTTCGGGCTATAGTCATAGAATAATATAATAATTACATAAGCAATTATATAGTCTAATGGACTGGGATCCTTAAGGTCTTAGTCTATAGACTAATTATAGCAAAGAATTCATCCTTCTTATAACCTTTTACCCTTACCTTTTATAATTAACCCTTTTCTATGTATTATCTTTATTATACTATTATTATAGTAGTCTTGCTTTAGTTATTATTATAAATAAAGTTTTACTATTAGTATTAATAGTTAATAAAGCTATAACTTAAATATACTTATAATCTAAATACTTTCTAGGAAATCTATAAAGACTTCTTTAAATCCCTAATATATATCTTTAAGAACTTTTTTTATTTAGAATTAAATAAGTTTCTTAAGCTTTACTAATAACTTTAAATTAATATAATAGTATTTAAAAGTTAAATTATAAAACTTAAAGTAAAGCTTATAATATTCCTTTAGATATTTAAATATAATAAGCCTTAAAGGAATATAATATACTTATTTAAAATTAACTAAAGTATAATATTATTAGTATTCTACTAATTAATTAAACTAATAAGAGTTTTATATACTAGATTTATTTATTAACTAAAGCCTAAAGATTTATATCCTTAAGTTAAATTATAATAATAATATTATTACTTTAATAGAATTATAAAAACTATTAATAGAATGTATTTTATAGTCTTTATCTTAGTCTATAAGTAAAGGAAGTTCTTTAGGAAGAAGAAAGTAATAATTTAGAATATACTTATAATTATTAACTTTAATAAATACTTTGTATATATATTTACTAATATAGAAGGATTAATAAATAACTTTATTTTAATTAGGATTATACTATTAATTAATCTAAAGATTCTATATAATTACTTTTATTTATTAATATTAGCTTTAATATAAAGGAAAGACTAATAATATTATACTTAGAGATATTATATTATATACTTAACTAAAGAAAGGCTAATTAAGACTTAGGAATAAAAAAGAAATACTTTAACTTATAATATATATAGCTTTAATATATTATAGAGACTACTTTTAAAGTTATAAAATAATAATAGAAGATTATCTATAGTAATTCTATTAAATATATATTTAATAATTAAATTATAATTATATATATAGTAATAAAGTTATATAACTTTATATTAATAAGTAAAAAAGAGCTATAACTATTACTATAAAAGGAATAATAATAACTCTTATAGAAAGTATATTAAGAATTCTAAGAAATGATTTAATAAGCTAATTATAATATACTAATATATTTAAATAAATAGCTTAAAAATAAAATAGTATTTTAAATTTAGAATAATATAAGAATATTAAATAATATAAAGTATTAAAAATAATAAAGGTAGAAAGTTATAGAACTATTTATAAGAGAATATAATTACTTAATTATATAATAAGTTTTCCTTACAAAGTTAATAAGGGAAAATATAATATATATATAGATATATATATATAGAATTAGTTTATTTCTTATTATTTTCCTTATTATTATTATTATAGTAAATTATAAAATTAACTATATAAAACTATATAATAATATTTATTTATATTAATTATATATACTTATTAAAATTATATAATTCTCTTTATAATAATTCTATTCTTATAATCTTATTATTACTATATATTATAACTCTTTATATATTATAATTTTAGTATTATAACTTTCTTCTTATTTATTTACCCTAAAGCTATTATTAATCTAAGCTATTTTTACTTTTTTAATCTTTAAAGAATTCTAAATAATTATATTAGTAATATTCTATTATAGCTAAAATAATACTTATAATAAGGTATTTATTCCTTATTCTTTTAATACTTTAAAATAATTACTAATTATAGATTTTAACTTTTTATATTTCTTAATTTTAATAATAATCTTATACCTTTAGAAGCTTAACTATAGTAATATATCCTTTATATTATTAAAGGTAATATTATTCTATTTTTTCCTCTTTATTAATAACTTACTATATTCTATCTTTAGGCTATTTATATTATTAGTAATTTAACTTAATATAGAATATTTTTTATTCTTATATAAAGTTTATTCTTTTACTTAAGTTACTTAAGTAATTACTTAAAAGACTTAATTAATTCTATAAGAAAGATTAACTTTTTAAAATAAGTTATTATTAGCTTTTTTAATTATAATTTTAATTAATAAGTTTAAAAGCTAACTTTCTTTAGTCTAATTTTAAGTTTTATTCTTATTATTATCCTTATTATCTATATTATTCCTATTATTTCTATTATCCTTATTATTCCTAGAGTTAATATTAATATTAAAGAGATTATAAATAATAATAAAGTTATTAAAATTATCTTTATTAACTATTAAACTCTTAATTAATATATTATTTTAGTTTTCCTAAGCTTAAAGCTTCTTAAGCTTTATACTATTATTTATAATAATAATTATGTTACTAATAAGAAGATTATTAGAAAAACTCTTATACTATAAATTAATTATAATTTAATTTATTTATATACTATAAACCTAAGAAGTAAATAATACTTCTATTCTATTTAGATATAGAAAAAACTTAGAATAGATAAAAACTTATATTCTTTCTATAGTAAGCCTAAGTAAAGCCCTATATATTATTATAATATATAATATAATAGTCCTTTATATTAAGACTAGAATTATTCTATTTCCTAAGGGTAAAGAAGGAAAAAAGAGAAGAAAAGAAAAGAGAAAAATAAAGAGGAAAAAAGAAAAAGAGGAAAAAAAGGGAAGAAAAGAGAAAAGTATAATAAGGTTTAATTCTATAGTAAATATATATTAGTTATATATAGTTTATATATTAGTATAATTTCTATAGGATTATTATCTTATTATAGCTAAAAGTTTAAATTTTAAATAAATAAGTATAATTATTAATAAGTTTATTAATTAATAGCTTTACTATTAATAGTTAGAAATTAATATAGTATTTTATAATTACTAATAGCTATTAATTATTACTTAGATTTCTATTATTTAGTCTTTTTATTAAGCTTATAATACTTTTTTTTCTTTTTTCCCTTTTTAATACTTTTATAAGTTATTCTTTCTTAGGCTTCTATTTATACTTATACTAATACTAAGTTTTAAATATATTATTAACTTTTAGTTTTCTATCTAAGATTATTTTTAATATATTTATTCTTTTTACTTTATTATTATTATAACTTTATTATTATAATAATTAATTTCTTTATATAGCTAATAATAATAATAATAATAATAAGAATAATAATAATAATAATAATAATAATAATAATAATAATAATAATAATAATAATAATAATAATAATAATAATAATAATAATTATAATAAATATAATATAGTTCCTAAATAGAATATATATAGTTACTTATATTAATTTATTTTATATATAAATACTAATTATACTTATAAATCCTTCTTAATATATTCCTATTATATATTTATATTAACCTAAGGTAAGTAAAGAGAAAAGCTAAAGTAAAGAATATTATTACTTCTAGGGATAAATCCCTTATTCTTATTCCTATAGGAATAATATAGAATATTCTCTATTCTATATATATTATATAGATATATAAAAATAGTATAATAAGTTTCTATTAAGACTAAGTAAGTATAGTAATAAGAAACTATATAGCTTATATATATATATATATAATCTATAAATCTTTACTATTTATTATTATTATTACTACTTAAGTTCTAATAAAGGCTTTTCTATATAAAAAAGAAAATAGTAAAATAAGTATAAATTAAACTTATAATATAAATATAAATTAATTAAAGTATAGAAAGAAAAAAAACTTAAGAAGCTTAAGGATATAATTTACTAAGTAAAGAGTTAAATACTTAAGTATATATATATTATACCTATAGTAATAATTATAAGCTTAATAATTAATTAGCTTAATATACTAATTAATAAGATTAATATAATAGGGGTCCTTAGATAGATAGACTAATAAGTTATTAGTAGGGATTTAATAAGGGTAAAATGGATAGTTATAAGAGGGATAGGAGGAAGATTATAAAGAAATCATTATTAAGATTAAGGATAGATTTTTTTTATTTTTATTTTTTTATGGGAAATTCTTCCCTTCTTATAGAGAGACTAGAGAAATTACTTTAAGTCTAAAGCTTAAGTCCTTTGCTTTTATTTTATAAAAGAATTTAAGATCTTTCTTTTCTAATTATAATATAAATTACTATCTACTCTTTATCCTTTATATACTAATTATTAAGCTAGTAATAAGCTATTTTAATACCTTACTAATATTCTTTTCCTACCTTAATCTAATAATTATTCCTATGAAATACTTTCTTACTAAAGAGTTCTAAATATAAGATTACTATAGTATATATATATAATTTAATATAGCTTTAAGCTAGCTAATAAGGATACCTATATAATACTTTACTATATACCTTCTTAAGGGATTACTATTAATTTAAGGTATTATTCTAAGTCTCTTTTTACTATTAAATTAGAAATTATAAGAAGATGATAATTTAATTAATTTAGTTTAATAGGTAAGATTAATTAATATACTTTTAAGCTACTATTATTAGACTTAAGGAAAGTAGAAAGATAATAAGAAATAAGAAATAGAAAAGATTAAGACTTCCCTAAAAAGACTCTAAACCTTAGGATCCTAAAGGACTATAATAAATTAAATTAGTAAAATTAATAATATATAACTTAACTAAGTTTATTATAATAAGTAAAATAAGAATAAATACCTAAACTCTAAATTATACTACTTATTACTATACTTACTTCTCTACTCTAATAGTTCTAAGGAAAATTAGAGTATACTTAAACTTAGAAATACTTTATAGTATAATATTACTAGATTTCTATAACTATAGGGACTTCTTATAAGAAAAGGAATACTATTTAATCTTATTAAATAATTAGTAGAATAAGAATATATATTAGCTTAAATAATAGGAAAGTATAGCTAGAATGATTATTATATAGTTCCTTATAAGGGATTAGTATTTAGCTATCTTAACTAGAGTAACCCTTTATATTATAAGAAGTTAAGAACTAAGGAAAAGTAAAGTTAAGAAGGATTTATTTAAAAGAGAAAGGAAAAGAAGGAATAAAAGAAATAAGGATAATAATAATAAGGAAAATAATAAGATATATATAAAGGACTATAAAAAGGTCTAATAATAATAAGAGGGTTAAGATTAAGAGTTTTAATCTTCTTTAAGAGATTTATAAAGATATTCCTATAAAGATTATAATTAACCTAAGTTTTATTAAGTATTTTTATTTATTTTTTATTTATTTTATTCTTTAATTATATAATTATTCCCCTAAGAAAGATAGTATAATTAAAACTTTATTTTAGTATAATTACTAAAGGTTATATCTAGAGAAAAGAATTACTCTTTAATAAGTAAGAATTCTAAAGGCTATAATTATAATTTTACTATTATTACTAGAATAGAAAGGAGAAGAAGGAAGAGGAAAATATCCTATTTAATACTTATAAAGGCTATACCTATAAAATTAAATTAATTTAATATATATATAAAGTCTTAATTAATACTTATAATACTCTTAATTAAAGACTATTTACTAATCTTAATACTACCTAAACTTAACCCTAAGATTAATAAGATAAGCTTAATACTTCTAGACTTAATAAAGAAAGGGAAAATAAATAAAGAACCTAAAGCTCTTATCTTAATCTATATATTTAACTATATCTTTAAGGGAATTAATATCTTTAGTTATCTAAGGATATTTAAGAATTATATTAAAGGATAAGTTTACTTAGATAAAAAGAAAGCTTAGCTAATACTATATTTTATCTATAAAGATAGTAGAATAAAGGTCCTAAAGGCTATTAAGTATAATACCTAGGAATAAATTTAAGTAAAGCTTCTTAAAGACTTTAAAAATAATAATAAGGAATAATAAATCTAATCCTTTTAAAAGGTCCTTAAGATAAATACTTAGTCTATAAGGAATATAATAAATAAAGAGATCTTTACTTAGCTTAAGATTTATAGGGAGCTATATAATACTATTAATAATAGTAGGAAATTTAAGGAAGGAAACTTTTATACTATCTTCTATATATTACTCTATAAGGTTATTATTTAGATATATTAATAGAAGAATATCCTAGTTTAAGCCTTATAATCTAAGTTATATAATACTATAGTTAATCTTATTATAAGCTTATTAGAATAGGACTAGTCTTTTAAAGATCTAATTAAAGAACCTTAGGAGAGAGAATTTAGCCTAGGAAAAAGATCTTAAGAAGTAAATATAGAATAATAAATCCTACCTCTAAATAAGCTAACTATAGATATAGTAATTAATTCCTTAACCTAGATAGTCTAAGACTTAAGTATTAATATTATAAAGTAATATAAATATATAGAAGTATATCTTATTATTATATTCTAAAGAATACTTAATAAGTAAAAGCTTTTTAACCCTTCTATTAATAATCTATTTATTAATTATAATTAGTCTAAGTATATATATTAAAGTGAATAAACTTTAACTATCTCTAATATATTATATAATATTATATAAGTATAGCTCTTTATAGTGCTAATAGTACTATGCAAATACTATATAGGGTATTTTCCCCTATATTAATTACATAGCCTAATCACATATTATCGCTGATTTAGAGACTTCCTAACATTCCTAGACACCTATCTAAAACAGTCATACTGAATTATCAATTGTATATCTATTCTACAATTAATCATCAAGGAATTCAAGTATATTATAGACCTAGGTCTAAGCTATAGATTAGTATACTTTACATTATAATTAGACTATTAAGGTTAGAATTATTAGGCTATAAAGAGAAAGGGATTTCCTAAGTTATCTAAATCTATATTACTTACTTATATACTTATCTCTTATTCAATTGATTATATAAGGATACTATTATAAAGCTTATTCTTTGCTCTATCTAATAGTATTCTCTCTTTTCTAATAAGAGTTTAGATACCCTCTTAAATCTCCTAAGGAAGCTTAATTATATCCTATTATCTTAGTAACTTATCTAATTACCTATTAATCTCCTATTTAAGAAGCCTTATATTATCTAACAGGTTATAAGCCTAGCTTAGCCCTATAATTCCTTCTTTAACTATTAAATAGGAAAGCTCCTTTTATAATCTCTTTTATTTAAAGAGATATAAGGATTAGAAAGGAAGTTTTTATAACCTATTAAAGCTACTCTAAAGACTTAATTATAAGTTTAATATATTAGTTTACCTTTAAAGAAAAAATCCTTAGAGAAATACTAAATCTTTCTACTCTAATTAGCCTTTATAAGCCTTTAGAAGGAAGAAATAACTCTAAGGAAAATCCTAGAGCTGCTAAAAGGGGCTCCTTTTATTCTTAGTCCTTTAAGCATATGAAAGTAGTTCCTAAAGGTAAAAATAACCTTTAAAAATAACTATAATTATAATTATAACCTTATAATTAATATCTTTCTTTTAGAAAAGGAAGGAAAGGAAGCTAAAGGAAAAGAATTAGCTAGAAATTCTTTATTTACTATATCTTTAAAGGATTATTCCTTATAAAATATTCTTTAAATAGAATAATATAATTACTTTTCCTATATAAAAACCCCTTTTTCCTTAAAAAGAAGATATATACTTATTTTTAATAAATCTTAGAAAAGTCTCTAAGATAGGGAATGAAAAAATCCATTTTTCTAAGCTTAAAGGTAGTAAAAACTATATAACTTAGGCTATAAGAATAGAAGCTTTCCTTATAAAGGAAAAGCTTATATAAGCTATAAGAGTTTTAAATTATAATAAAAGTAAGGAAGCTCTAGTAAATATATATCTTCTTATAGAAAATAGTCCCTTAATATAAATTAAATATCTAAATAATGCTAAAATTACTTAGGATAGCTTTAAAAGCTTATATAACTCTTTAGGATTTACTTCTAAATTCCTACTTATAAAGGAATTCTTTAATATCTTATTTATAAATTTTTCTATTATAGAAGAATATTTAAATAAGGTAAAAGAAGTATTTAATAAGCTAAATTCTAGGGATATAAAAATCCTAAAAAAGGTTATAATAGCTTAAATCCTAAATAATTTAGATGATTCCTTTAATAGCTATATAACTAATATTTCTTAGGCTTTAAGGGTTAATCCTAATGCTTATAATTTAGAAACATTATTATCTAGCCTTATAGATAAATCTAAAAGGCTAGAAAGTAATAATAATTAGATAAATCTTTTAAGATTATCTAAAAAACCCTGGAAAAAGAAGGAAATAACACTTAAATATTCCTATTGCAAATTAGTAGGACATTTAAATAAAGATTATTATTTTCTTCATCCTAATAAAGCTCTAAGAAGCTTTAAAAATAAGGATAATAAGGTTTCTAAATCTTATAAAAAAGATAATAAGTCTAAAAAGACTAAAGAAGAAAAAGCTAAAAAATCTAAAAGAGAAAAAAGAGAAGAAAATTAGGAAAAACCTTTTACTTTAAGGGAAAATACCCCTAAAGAAAAAGATATTTCTAAAAGCCCTTATTCCTATTCTAATTCTATTATAGAATTAGATAGAGATATAAGTAAAGTTACTAAAGACTTTAATATTAGGGTATATTTATCTTATACCTTTACTTTAAAGAAAAGAAAGGCTAATAATACTCTAGGATCTTTAATATTTTATTTACTTTCCTTAAAAAAGCTCTTAGAAGAATTAAAGGTAAAACCCCCTTATAAAAATACTTATAATAATAAGGATATAACTAAATTTATTTATAATATAGGTATTATTAAGCATATTATATCTAATAAGAATTTTTTCCTTAATTATAAGACTATAAACTAAAGGGTTAATTAGGGAAAAGTCTCTTCTTTAATAGTTAAAGGCTATAGAAATATTATAATAAGATTCCTAGAAAATAATAAAATATATAAAATAAGAAATTGTTTTTATATATTTAAATTAGGTATTAATATTATAAGCTGGTCCTCTTTAAAAGATATTTATTCCTTTATAAGAAATAAGCAATTATTTCTAATAAATAATAAAGGAAATATTATAGCTAAAGGGATAGAGAAAAATAATCTATACTATATACCTATTATTATAAAGAATAGTAATAAGAAAAAGGTAAGTCTTTTATCTAAAGCTAATATTCTTTCTATAGATAATAATAATAATAATAATAATAATAATAAACTTATAACTATAGATATATATAACTAATACCTAAGATTAAGATACCTTAACTATAAATCTTTAAAGAAGATTTTATATAGAAATAAGAATAAAAAATATAATATAAAAAAGGTAGATATTATAAAGATTTTATAGTGTAAAAACTATATTAAAGCTAAAGCTATTAATAAAGTTAATAGAAAATCCTCTAATAAGGATTATAAATATCTAGATAAAATAGTAACTAATATTTAGGGACCTATTAGGATTCCTATATATAATAAATATTAATACTTTATAACCTTTATAGATATAGTAACTAGATATTTAAAAACCTATTTAATTAGAAATAAAAGTAAAGCTTTAAATAAGTTTAAAGAATTTAAGCTAGAAGTGGAAAATAATAAGCTTAATATTAAGATTAAGTAAGTTTTTTCAGATAATACTAAGGAATATCTTTATAAACTTAAACCTTATTACTTAACTAAGGGAATAGTTTATAATACTAGCCCTCCTAATACTTCTAAGCCTAATAGGGCAGCAGAAAGAATAAATAGGACTTTATTAAATAAAGTTAGAACTATAATATATATAGCTAAGCTGCCTAAATACCTCTAGGGAAAGGCTTTAAATACTATTATATATATATATAATAGAACTCCTTATTCTAGTCTTAACTATCTATTTCCTTTAGAAAAGAGAGATAATATACATATAAAACTAGAAAATCTAAATAATATAAAAACATTTAGATCTATAGTTTATTATAAGAATAAAACCCCTAGTAATAAACTAAATACTAAAGTATATAAAGGCATTATTATAAGCTATTTAGAAAATAGCTATAAAATCTAAGACTATAATAAATACTGCCTTATAATATCTAGGGATATAGTTATATTAGAAAACTACTTTCTAGATAATAAGAATAGTCTAGACTATAAGTCTCTTCCTATATTAGGAAGCTCTTTAACTAAAGACTTTATAAAAGAGCTTAAAAGTTTAAGAGAGGCTAAAATGCCTAAATTATTAGTGGAAATTCCTAAGAAGTTAGCTAATTTCTATAAGGATTATAAAGAATACCCTACTATATTAACTCTAGTAAATAAAGGAAATCCTATAGAATTAAAAAACTATTTAGACTATCTATTTAGTATAAATAAAGATAAATAGCATATATCTATAAAAGTAAAAATAGATAAACTTATTAAGCAAAATATATAGATTTTAAAAATACTTCCTAAAGGAAGAAAAGCCTTAGGAAGCTAATAAGTTTATAAAATAAAAATAGATAATAATAATAATATCTTAAAATATAAATCTAGATAGGTAATATAAGGGTTTAATTAAATCTTTAGATTAGATTATAATAAAACCTTTACTATTATTACTAAATCTAAAACTATAAGAATTCTTTTAATTCTAGCTGTTTTTAATAACTATACTATCTTACAGTTTAATATAAAAAATGCTTTTATTTATACTAATATAGATAAAGAAATATATACAGTTATTCCTAAGGCTTTAAAGATTATATTAGTAATTTTTATAACCTTAAAAAGGAAGAAATAACTATAATTAAAGAAGGATCTTTAGTTTTAAAGCTTAAAAAAGCTTTATACAGCTTAAAACAAAGTCCTAGACTTTAGTATAATTTTCTCTCTAATAAATTAAATACTTTAGGGTTTAAAGTAATACCATTTGATAAAGGGGTATTTATTAATAATAGCCTAAAAATGGCTATAATAATCCACATAGATAATCTTATATTTATAGGCCTATATAATAAAGATATAAATAATATAAAAGAAGCTTTAGCTAAAGATTTAAAAATCCAGTCTTTAGGAAAGATTAAAGACTTCTTAGGAATATATATAACTATAAACAGAGAGAATAAAGGCTTATATATAAACTAAAATAAATATCTATATAATAAAATTATACAATATAATAAAGGATCTTTAGGAACTTCTAATATACCTTCTTAAGTAGGAGAAAAGCTTATTAAAGTAACTTTAGAACCTTCTAAAGAAGAAATCCTAACTTTTCAAGGAGAAGTAGGATCCTTATTATATCTATCTATAAAAGCTAAACTTAATATATCCTATTCAGTAAATACTTACTCTAGATTTGCTTCTAAGCCTAATAAAAGCTATTTTAATACTTTAAATAAAATCTAGAAATACTTAAATAAATATCTTAATTTAGGAATTTATTATAATTATAATATAGATTTAGATTCTTTATCTAGTATTATAAGAGACTATAGTAATACTAATTAGAGAGCTAGTCTAGAAGATAGAAAGTCTATAAGTAAATTTTACTTCTATATAGCTAATAATCTTATTAGCTAGAATACTATAAAGTAGAAATTAATAGCTTTAAGCTCCTATAAATCTGAATATATAGCTGTAAGAGAAGTTACTAAAGAAGCTAAATATTTAATAAACCTTTATAGGTATTTAAATATTAATCTATTTTTAAGTTATAATAGAGTTATACTTCCTATATTAATTAATAATAAGGCTGCTAAAAAGTTAGCTAAAAATTCAGAATTTCATAGGAAATCTAAGTATATTAATATAGCTTATCACTTTACTAAAGAAGAAATTAGAAAAGAAACTATTAAGTTATTTTCTATAAGAAGTAAAGATAATATAGCTGACTTTTTTATAAAAAGTTTAGGTTCTATAGACTTTATAAGACTAAGAGATTTTTTATCTCTTAGATAATATATATAAAGGTTTTTATAGCTTATAAAGCTTTTCCTTTAATAAAAGATTTTAATTTTATCCTAAAAAAGGTTTTCTAAGATTAATAATATAATATACTACTTTTCCTATATATTAAGTTTTTTATTTTTATAACTATATAATTTTTATATCTCTTTATTCTATAAGATAAAGAGATTAGAAAATATAATATAAATAAGAGTTTAATTTTTCTCTTATAATAATAACTTTTAGAGTTTATTTTTTCTCTAAATATATTAAAGCTATAATTTATATAAGTATAAAAGTTTTTTATATATACTTATAAACTATTATACCTTTAAAGGAAGCTATTAGAATTAATAAACTTTAACTATCTCTAATATATTACATAATATTATATAAACATAGCTCTTTATAGTACTAATAGTATTATATAGATACTATATAAGGTATTTTCCCCTATACTAATTACACAGCCTAATCGCATATTATCGCCGATTTAGAGACTTCTTAACATTCCTAGATACCTATCTAAAATAGCCACACTGAATCATCAATTGCACATCCATTCCACAACTAATCAGCAGGGAATTTAAGTATATTATAAACCTAGGTCTAGGCTATAGATTAGTATGCTTTATATTGCAATTGGACTATTAGGGTTAGAGTTATTAGGCTATAAAGAGGGAGGGATTTCCTAAGTTATCTAAATCTATATTACTTACTTATATACTTATCTCTTATTCAATTGATTATATAAGGATACTATTATAAAGCCTATTCTTTACTCTATCTAATAGTATTCTCTCTTTTCTAATAAGAGTTTAGATACCCTCTTAAATCTCCTAAGGAAGCTTAATTATATCCTATTATCTTAGTAACTTATCTAATTGCTTATTAATCTCCTATTTAGAAAGCCCTATATTACCTAATAATATAGAATACTATAGAATAAATAGTTAGGATATTCTTATTAATACTAGCTATAAATAGAAATAGCTAAAGTATTTCTATTATAGAATTTTAGGCTATTTCCTAAGCTAATACTATAAATTACAAAGGGATAGAGAAGTTAAATCTTATAACTTTAATTCTAAAGCTAGTATAGCCTAAATAAAATAAAGAAAAGTAATTCTTCTTCTAAAGTTAGTTTAGAAAATAGGACTCCTTAAAAGAGTTAAGAAGCTTATTATTATATAGATAAGGAAGTTTTAAAAGTTACTAGCTATAGGTTTTCTTAATAGAATAATATTAAGGTTTACTATTTATAATTAAAATCCTAATTAAGAAGAGTATAACCTTATAACTAACTTTATAAAGAAGAATTAAAATACTCTTTATAAAGATATAATTATTAATAGGGTTAATAAAAGGACTAAGCTCTAAGAAGAGGATTTTATTAATAGGATAATAAAGTTAAATATTATCCTAATTAATAAAGGAAGCTTTAAGGAACCAGAGGATATCTTAAATAATAATATTACTTTTAATATAGCTACTAATAAAAGGGTAAGAATAAATAATAAAGAGTTAGAAGTTAATTAAAGCTATCTTATCCTAATAGTAACCCTAAGGATCCTTAAGCTAATAGACCTAGAAGATTAAAAAATAGCTAAAGTTATTATAAAAAAGGGACCTAAGGAAGATTCTTACCTAACTATAAAGCTTAAGAATAAAACTACTTTAAAGTAAAGGGTCTTAACTATAAAGATTAAAGTTATTCTTCCTTAGATTATTATAAATAACCTAGAATTCAGAAGATCTATAGCTAGAAAACTATTTAACCTTACTAATAGAATTATAAAGACTATCTAAATAGACTCTAACCTTTTCTATAAGATAAAAAGGATAAGGGAAGTTAAAATAAGTAATATTATAGAATAGACTAACCTAAGCTTCTTAGATATTTATTTTAATAAATTATCTTAATACTATAGAGTTAATACTATTATTATTAGTCTAAAAGGATTATTACTAGAATCCTATAATAATTCCTATCTTACTCTAGGGAACTATCTAGTAATAGATTATAACTTAATAAAGAAGATTTCCTATAGGAAGAAAATTAAAAGACTAAACTTAGAAGCATTTTATAATATAGTTATATAAATTAATTTAGCCTTAATTTAACTCTTAGACTTAAGAATAATCTTACTATACTAAGACTTCTTAAAGCTATAAGTAAGACTTAGGAATCTAAATAGTTATACTTAGGAAGCTATTATTAATATTAGAACTAAAGGGAATATTATATTGAATTATATTATTAAGATTAGTAAGCTTAATATTAAGCCTATTAAGACTAGGATTACTTCCTTCTTAAAAAACTATATTATAATAATAGGGATAATTAAAGCTAAAGTCTATTTAAGTAATATCTTTATTAACTAAATAATATATATAGCTCTAATCTCTATAGTATTAATTCTATTTATTTTAGGGATATTCTTTATTAGGAATATAAAGGCTACTTTTAATTATAGGATTCTTCTAAGTAAGATATTAATTTACTATTAGTTAAGAGATATTAAGATTATATTCTTAATTATAAGTAGAATTAGATAGGAACTCTTAGTTATTACTAAAGAAATACTAAGAAAAGTAAAATAAGTAAAAGAGTTCCCTTTAAATTAAAAAGAGTAAATATCTATAGTTTAAAGGAGAATAATATTAAGTATTTTATTAGATATATTAATAAAAAGATAACTAAGAAAATCTTTAAGATTATTCTTAAAGATTAAATAAAAAATAATAATCTAATAATAACTAGAATTACTAAAGTATAATAACTAAGTCTAAATATTAGCTATAAAGATATAATAGTTTAAGTTAATATAATATATAAAAGAAGGATTAATAAAATCTTACTAAGGGATAATATCCCTTCTAATAGATTTATACCTAAAGGAAATCTATTCTAGAGGGAAAAGAAATAAGAAGAAATTAAAGGAAACCTAGAGTAAGATTTACTTTATTCTAACTATATTATACTTAAGTTCTTAAAGATTAAGAAAGATTTTAAGCTCTTTAGAAAGAAGCTAAGAGATATTATTAATTAAATAAGAAATACCCTTTAAGATAAAGAAAGGGATATTCTATAATAAATTCTCTTTAATAGGGAAAAGGCTTTAACTTAGACCTTTAAGGAAAAAGGGGAAATTAACCCTAGGGTAATATTTCCCTAAGTTATTAAAATTACTCTATATAATACTTAGTATTATAATAATTTAGTAATTCCTTAAGGGAGTAGGAAGAAAGTTATTAATCTCTTAAAAATATAACTAAAGAATAAAATTATTAAGGAAAGTTATAATTCCTATAGGAATTATTAAATACTTATTATAAAGAAGGATAAAGAGCTCTATCTTATTAATTTAGTAAAGTAATATAATATTTATACTATTTAAGATAGTATAATTCCTCCTAGAATAGATAACTTCTTAACTGAGTTTAAGATATATAGAATTCTCTTTATATTAAACTTCTTCTTAGGATATAACTAAGTAAAGTTAGATAAAAGAAGTAGAAATTTAATATTCTTTAATACTTTAATAGGCTTAATAAGACTATATATACTACTATAGGAAGCTATAAACTTAGTAGCTTAATTTACTAGGATTATAATAAGAATTCTTCTTAATCTTCTCCTAGATAAAGTAAGAGCTTTCCTAGATAATATTAGTATTAAAGGCCTAAAGATTAATTATAATAGGGAGAAAAGTCTTCCTAGAGTTAAGAAGTTTATCTTAAAGTATTTTATTAATCTTAATAGAGTTTTAATTAATATAAAGCTAGCTAACTATTTAATTACTAAGAAGAAATTAGCTTAGTATTAGAAGACTATTCCTCTTATAGGATATATCTATAGTATAAGTAGAAAGAAGTCTATAGAAGATAAAGTTATTAAGATTATTAAATAGGAAAAATACTATTCCTTAACTAAAGTAAGAAGCTTCCTTAGTATTACTAATTACTATAGAATCTAAATTAAGAACTATACTTAAATTATATAGCTTCTTACCTTATTACTAAAGAAAGATACTACTTAGGACTAAGGGAAAGATTAAATAGTTATAATAAAGCTACTAAAGGAAAAGATTATATTTATCCTTATTCTTTTAACTCTTAATCTTTTAGAAGGAATAAGAGAGATAATTCTAATAATTAATATTAGTATACTTAGATGGGGAGCTATCTTAATATAAGTTATTTAAAGAAAGTATTATTCTATAAGATTTAAATTTAGAACTTAGATTAATACTAAGAAGAAGTATAATATAATTAAGCTAGAGTGTAAAAGAGCCCTTTATACTATCTAAAGGATATATATATATATCTATAGTTATCTATTTACTCTAGAAATAGATTCTAAGGTATTAGTAGACTAATTAAACAATTAAGCAAATAATATACTAAGAGCTATAATTATTAGATAGATAAGTTATATATTACTTTTTAGCTTTACTATTAAATATATCCTAGGAAGGAAGAATATAGTTATAAATAGTTTATTAAGGAAGGGATAAGAACCTTTAGACTTTATAGATTAAGAAGCTAAGTAAGATATTAAGAATATAATTAATACTTATCTTAATACTATTCTCTTTAGGCTAAGAAATAACCCCTTTATAAACAATTATAAGGGAAATTAGCTTATCTTAACTAAGTACTTTATAATACTAAAAAGACCTAAAGAAATATTAATAAAAGACTTTAAGAAACTAAGAATAAAAGTAATATAGTTCTTTATTAGAGGAAATTAAGTCTAGAAATAAAGATAGAAGGAAGGAAATAATTCTATACTTATTATTAATAATAAGAACCTTTAAAAATATTTTATAATATTATATTACTATTATAAGAGCTATAAAGGGTAAAAAGTAATAATAAAAATTATCTCTTAGTACTATTTTGAGTAAGAGATAAAATAGTCTATAGAGATAGTTATTTAAGAGTACTTAATATATTAAGTATATTTAGTATAAAGGCTAGCTAAAGAGGTAAAGCTAATAATTCTATAGTACTTAATAATAAAGATCTATATTAATAGGTAATACTTACCCCTTAATAAAGGTATAAAGTTCTTACTAAAAGCTAAATATAATTTAACTAGGTAAATTAAAGCTATAGCTATTAGTAACTTTCTTATTATTAATATTAGAAGATTTATTAAAAGGATTATTTACTATTATAGAATACTTATTAAAATTATTACTAATAATAGAAAGAAGCTTATAAAAGAAATCCTAGATAAGCTAAATAAGCTAGGTATTATAATATTTAAAATCTTATTCTATAACTCTAAGTTAAATAGGTTAATTAAAGTTAAGTATATATCTATAACTAATTACTTTAAGAAACTTAGGAAGCTAGGGAAATAGGTAGATTTAGTTAAGTTAATTCTTCTAGTAGATAGATTAATAATCTAAGGATTATATAGCTATTCTCTATTCTAACTCCTTTATAAATAGGAATTTATCCTTCCTTTTAAAGTTAAGGTCCCTACCTAGAGACTTATTAATTAGGATAATGTTAA
>QGQB01000169.1:0-239726 GCA_003385265.1 Neonectria hederae | reverse complement strand
TGGTTTACGTGGGAGTTGGAGAGGGTTGTGTGTGGGGGTGGGGTCAAGGTGGTTGGTGTGTTGGGGGGGGGTGGGGCAGGGAGCATATACGTGATGTAGCAAGACGATGCATATATTTGCCCCTCTGCGGGTACGGATTGCAAAGTATGTACACGACGAAGTAATGAAGTACAGGATCCGATGTGGTTGACGTGGGAGGCGGGCCAAGATGACGGGATTCAAATTCAGGGTGATGATGGATAGAGTCAGGACAGGGGAGAGGCAAACATGAGTACATGATATGTCCGGGTCCTTTGTCTAAGAGGTACAGATGGGATACTTGTCGCGTCATGTCTTACAACCGGAGTGGCTGACGGGAGCCCGACAGGCTTGTCCTCGACCATGTCTCTGTCAAAGTCAGATGCGGTTGAAGCATCACGCTGGGGGCTCCGAAGAAAGAGCAGGCCGAGAAACGAAAAGGGACGGAGAAAAGCCAGGTTGCAGGGTAGCCCTGGACACCGACGATCCCCCCTTGCCGCTGGAGGTTCGAGTCTTTCGTGAGGAGACACAACAATGGTGATGGCACAGACAAACCGCTGGCGGGAAGAAGTGAGACATGGCTCGCCGCGAGTGGCTCATCGAAACCGCCACATCCCACCGCCAATACCCAAGGACCATGGGCATCGGAAATAGTAAAATAGTAACCCTTCCGTGAGCTAGTTTTTGGGCGTGCTGGCGCGCTGGCACTGTAGTTCAGCCACGGAGCGATAGGGCGGCACAGTTGGGGGCGATGGGGGAGCGGGAGAGTGTGAGAAGACAAGAGACAGATAGGGACAGCGACTCAGGAAAGAAGGCTGGGTGGCAAAGACTACACGCGCTCGCAGCGTCAACAGCACCAGAGAGACCGCTACCAGCGCCAGCGCCATCACTGGCGCCCTTATCCCCCCATCATCCCAGTCGAGCAAACCCGGCGTCCTCGGGAGGCGAGGGTCGAGAGGACATCCATGGGCCCCACGGACCACGGAGGGCGGACCGTGGGCCAAAAGGCCAAGGGCACTCCGCACCAGCGGGCGCCGGCTCGCACGATTGCGCCCGAGATCCAACGACCGGGGGTGTTTGATATTCACTCAGTCATCCACCTTGAGGAACAGGAGGCTGGCGGTGACGAGCAAGACAAGGGGGAGCCAGTCTTGAGGCTTGGAGGTGTGAAAGTTCTGGAGGTCGGAGCCAGGAGGTCTAGACATGAGAGCACCCACCATTGACTTTTTCCTTGCTCGGGGAGTGAAGCCGCGGGCCTCACTTTTACTTCTCAGGTCGCTACCAAGTTGTTGTCGAACCAAACCAGGGCACAGCCCCTCCTCTGTGATGAGTTCTCCCTTCAGAAGTCTTCTCTTCGCAGCAAAGATTGTACGTACGCAGTACGTAGCAGACCCAGCAAAGGTGGTTCCCGCCGTCAGGCCCAATGGAGTCCAGAGATCCAGCCTTAGTCCAACCAAACAAGTCTCAGTCCTTTCTTGTGCAAACTCTCGGTAGTTGTACTGACACTGAGCATACCTGTAACGCCGTGAATAGCATCTACTGGACGAATAACATCAGCGTTAGGAATCGCGTTTGTGTGCAGAGTACATTTCTGGCGCCATACCCGCAACTCAAGCAACTGTTGCGGGTTGGGCGCGCCGTTGGCCCCTGGAACTGGAGATGGCGGAGCAATCAAGAGGCACCAGAGGGAAGCCAACGAAACCCAGGTGCAAAACCTTGCCGCCGTCTTGGCTCGTGTAGAGCGGGAGTAGGCAGTACGTAGTGGTCATCGCCTTGGTCCATAAAAAAGATGGTCAATGGCTGGTCAGTGAGTCCGGTGAGGCGTACCAGGTACATCCCAACCTTGGCTCCTTCCACAAGCTAGCACAATGCCGTGCCGCAATTGGGGAGGAGCCTAGGAGGGCAAGAGGGGAACCTCAAAGAGTGAGGGGGAAAAGGCGTGAAAGCACAACACACAACACGACACCACACGACACAACAGGACAACAACAACAACACACGCACCACACACACACACACACACACACATACACACACACACATATACACACACATACACACACACGACACGACACGACACACAACATCCATCCCAACCCAACACGACACACAGCGCAACGCAACGCAACCTCCCGCACCCGCGAGACGCCGAAGAGCAGGGCCCGCCATGGGCCAACCAGAAGAAAAAAGCAAAGAGAAAAAAGGTCGCCAACCGCCAAAACCCCAGCCCCAGCCCACTGCACAGCGGCGTAGCGCGTGGCATGCACTGGGTTTGCTGAAGTGCTGGCGCGAGTGAGCGGAGCGCCCGGGGAGGGCAGGAGGGCAGCATCCATCGCTCCCGCCCACCCCGGTTAAGCATGGAACCCCCCCTCGGGCCACTGGCTGCTGCCCCCATGGAGTTCAACCCTCTATCCCCTGCGCCCTGTAGCCTAGGTGGTCCAGCGGATGGTTCAGTGGGCGACCAATTCGTCCAGTGGCCCTTTGGGGTGCTGTGCGGGTGCCTTGCACCGGACGACACCGCGGCATCCCAGGCCCTCCCCTAACGGACCCCTACAGGCCTGCTCCCTAAGGGCCATGCCGCCAACGCCGCCCGGCCAGCAGCGAGCGCCAGCACCCGCCAAGCCCCATGATCGCCTCTGCACCTCTGACCCCCCCGACTGGTACGACTCTGTTCCACCCACGCCGCTCGAAGCCCCCTGTAGACACGCCCCTCGCACCACCCACCTTTGCATTTCCGAGCGCTCTTTGGTTCTTGCAGTCCCTCTCGACCCTCCCTCTTCCACCGAGAGTGAGCGCCAGGCTGCCCTGGCTCATGCGCTGACAAGAGAGCGAGCAGTGCGCGCCCAACTGTGGGGCTTCTCGCCGAGGACGGGGACGGCACAGAGAAGCACAGCGAGGAGACTAAAGGTCCTGGTCGTCTTGGTCAGTCCCGGGCGTTTGCTCGACTCCATCCCGCGAAACGCTAGAACAGAGACAAGAGAACAAAGTGAGCGACGAGAAACAAGCACGGTACGGAGAGCACTACGCACAGCGCAGCACTACGGTATCCTTGCCGGGCTCAACAAAACGTCCAGCCAGTCCAGTCGCCGGCGAGGGAAGGCGAGGAGGTTGTTAGAGGCGAGACACGAAGAGAAATAAGAAAAAAAAGAGAAAAAAAAAAGGGTTCCGACAAGACGCAGACAAGGTGTCAATTGGGAAGTGAGGGCGTGGCAAGTTCTGTCTTTGTCCCCCGGCCGAAATCAAAGTCAAGCCGACCGAGATCACAACCCTCGGCCGCGGCCCCTGGCAATCAATCCATCTTGTCCGCCGAGAATCAAAAGCCTGGGAGAAGGAAAAAGAGGCGTTCAGGGCTTGAGGGAAAGACAACAAGAGTCTAGAGCCAGAATCAAGGTCCGAATGTCCAAGGTCTAAACCAACCTTACCAGTCCAGTGCGAAGTACCTCGACAAGTTCCCTGCCCTTCCCCTTCCGACTTCCCCTTGTCTCTTCCATCCACTTCCCTTTCCCCTACCCTGGGTCGTGGAGTGTGGAGTGTGGAGCATCGAGCGTGGAGCTTCGAGTGTGGCCCGTGGACCAGCGACACGCCCCCTTCTGTCCCTACTCTTCCTACACCTACGGAATACTGCTGCTACTCCTACTCCTACTCCTACTCCTACTCCACTCCCACTCCCGACCCTGTCTAGCCTCACCCTACCAGTCGTTCCCTGCAACTGCGGGACCCGTTGACCTACTACGTACCGTACCCGTACTTACCTGCCTCCTCTCACCACCAGTCCACCAGTCCACCACCACCACTACCACCACCGACCTCCGGACCACCACCGTCCTAAAACAAAACCTTCCCCGGAGAGGCGGTTTCTCGCTTTTCTTCCGTCTTCACGACTCCACGACTCCACCGACCTCCTCATTTTCCCCGTCCCCGATCCTGAGGTTCGCGAGGAAGGTAAGTAGTGTCGTGCCTGTGCTTCCTCATCTTCCTTCTCTTCCTTCCTCGAGTGATTCTTGCCCTTCCCCTCTCTCCTTCTGCGCAACATTCAACGTTCCTTGTCCCCCTCCGCCGCCCCGATCTCCAACGCAGCTAATCCTTCTGCATTGCAGTAGCGGGTGCCCCCCCCCCCCTTCCCCGACGCCAGAGAAGTCGAGAGAAGCCTCGGAAACATTGACGAGCTTCCTTTCTTTCTTCACGACTCAACACCTTCTGTTCATCACCCTTTTGCCCAGCCTCTTTCGCCGGCACCGACGCTACCACCGTCTTCGCTCGTATCCACGCCCGCCGCTCCGGGTCCTCTCCATTCTCGCCCTTCGCCTCTGTCAGGAATCCGCTTTGGCATTGGCCCTTCTACCCAGCTCCCGTTGGATGTCACGATTTGAGACGATTGATTATTTTATGTCCTGTTACGATTAGCACGCCTCTGATCGAGTCTGTCTCGCAAGCCATTTCCCATCCTCTCCACGTCTCCCCATCGACGACAAGCAGTGGTTACTCCAGGTCTCACCATATCTCGGGTTGTTTCCCATTTACCTCCCGCGAGCTTTTCTCGCCTGCCCAATTGCCCCCAAGCGTCCTCGATAGGACGCGAACCGAATAGTTCGCGCTTCCATCTGTTTGGTAGCGCAGCTTGTCCTCGAGGTCGGAAAGATCCGTCCTCTTTAGGAATCAGGAAACACCGGAAAGCTGGATTTGCCGTCGATCTCACAAGTGCAGACCCGGGGTCCATCTGACGTACCGTGCTTTAACCCCCACGCCACCCAGCGTTTGTCGTATATGAGTAGCGAGAGATTGCCATCTCTGCCGCTTCCACCGCCGGGTCAGGCCTACTCCTCAGGTACTTCGTCGCCTCGGGTCAGCTCTATCGGGTCTTTGAACGGCTCCCACTCGGGCTCCCAGTCGTCCTTCACCTCGGCCACCTCTTCCATCGGGCCAAAGACCCCTTCCCCCACTTTGCCCGTCAACGCCATCACCGGCCCTTCTACCTCCATCAGCAGCTACGACGCCATGAACCAGCCGGAGCAGCCTCTGTACTATCCCCAGCACATGTCTGGGGGGCCGGGACCTTCAAATCAAACTGTCACCTCTGGAGGAATGAGCCACTACCCCCAACACCAACCGCCCCTGTTGCAGCCGGGTCCTGCCCAGTACTCGGCACCGGCTCCGTACAGCCAGTACGGCTATGCCAATGGCCTCACATCTCCCCCAACTGCTCCCCCGTCCGTGTCGAACCCCATGGGCGGCCAGAATGTGCTTCCCCTGCCTGGCGTTGGCGCGCAAGGTACCATGCAGAGCGGTTACCAGGGCTTCGATACCACTGGCCAGCAGCCTCCTCCGGGCATGAAACCCCGTGTTACGGCTACGCTGTGGGAGGATGAGGGAAGTCTCTGCTTCCAGGTTGAGGCCCGAGGTATTTGCGTCGCTCGACGTGAGGGTAAGAATTTTCGGAGAAGACAAAAAGCAATTTTTTTGTGCTGACTCAGATTGCAGACAACCATATGATTAACGGAACAAAGCTCTTGAATGTAGCCGGTATGACTCGTGGCCGCCGAGACGGTATTTTGAAGAGCGAGAAAGTTCGACACGTTGTCAAGATCGGTCCCATGCACTTGAAGGGCGTCTGGTAGGTTCCTTCTCAACGTATGTAAAATCGGATGGCCCACTAATACGAGTGTAGGATTCCTTATGATAGAGCCCTTGACTTTGCCAACAAAGAGAAGATCACTGAGATGCTCTACCCGCTGTTCGTCCACAACATTGGAGCTCTTCTCTACCACCCGACAAACCAGAGCCGAACCACGCAGGTCATGGCCGCTGCGGAGCGCCGCAAGCAGGAGCAGAACCAGATGCGAAACCCTGCACCGCCTGGACTTCCGTCGATAGGCCAGCATCATCCGTCGATGGCCCTCCCAGGCCCTCAAAATTCGCTGCCTTCTCACAACAACATGGGTCGGCCATCGCTAGATCGTGCTCACACCTTCCCCACCCCGCCGACCAGCGCCTCCAGCGTCATGGGAAGCATGGGAACTTCTGAGAGCTTCAATTGGCAGGGTCAAGGAATGAGTGGACCTCAAGGTAACAACCCAATGACCATTGATACTGGTCTAAGCAACGCTCGCTCAATGCCAACAACCCCAGCTACCACCCCACCCGGACCCTCCATCCAGAGCATGCATTCCTACCCCTCTGGAGCGCAACAACAGTATGACAACTCTCGGCCAATGTACAACACTCAATCGTCGCAGCAGTCTCCCTACCAGACTTCAAACGCAGGCCCCCAGGATCGGATGTATGCCCAGCCACCCAACTCGTACCCAAAGAACGAGATGGGACCCCCATCAAGCAGACCTTCGGTTTCTGGGCCGTCTGGGGAGCAGCATGATGCCAAGCCTCCCAATGGATTGATTCATTCCGACCAGGCGCCCCAGCCTCAAAACGGCGAGGACGAGACGGAACATGAGCACGATGCCGAGTACACCCATGACAGCAGTGCGTATGATGGCAGTCGTAACAACTACAATTACACTGCACCTGGCGTTGGAACGCTGGCCAACGAGACGAACTTGTCACCTGAGATGACTGGCTCGCCAAGCCACCCGGCGCCTTCAGGACGAGCCACCCCCAGAAGCGCAGCCCCTCCTCAACCTTACTACCCTCAGCATGCCGGATACAACACTCCCCCTCGTGTCCAGCAGACCACCAGCAATCTCTATAATGTAATGAGCAACGACCGCGGAACAGCGAATGGCGCGCCCGGTAATGATGTTTATGCCCCCCCGGCTGATATGTCTGCCATGTCCAACGGTTATGCTCCCCAGCCTCCCGTGATGAACGGATCTGGCGGCGTACTGAAGCGGGGACGCGAGGAGGATGATGATATTTCCCGACCTCCTAGTGATGGCCCCGGTTCCATGGGTAATCTCGACCTTAAGCGACGCAAGACGATGATGGAGTCGACCGTACCAGCCCCCACCTACGATGCTATGAACCGTTCCACCTCGGCCATTGCTGCCCCCCGGCGGCGATAGTGTCGAGTAACGGCGCAACCATCATCAAGTTGACCTGTGACGTCTTGAGGCTTCGCAGCATTCTGGGCGTTGAGACATTATATATGTCTCCCGCGAATAATTCGGATTTTGCGCTGTCTTCCCCCCCCCACGGTGCAACGACACATTCCTTGGAACTTTCTTCAGCTCTTGCTTTGTTTTTCCTGTTATTCGCAGTCGACTCGTCGGCACCACTGTCGATTACAGGAGACGCTGACGAGTTACGATACGACTTCTATGTTACCTAAGATGCCCTGTCATGGATGTACATGGCTGATGAGTCACGCTTTGCATGGAGGTCTTAATTCTTTTTAAGAGAGAGCCACTGCAACAACCTTTTTCCTTACCGCGGAGTGTTCCGAGAAACGAAATGAGTGCATGGATGAGAGACAGCACTGCCTGTAATGATCTTCAGGCGGGAATGATGAGTTCGGGGCGGACCCGTGCAACATGCTTTCCCTTTTAACTGCCTTTCGAACTCTCCAACGGAGTGAATCATTGGGAACGAAAGAGGCATTGGGGATACACTTTATGACGACTTACGACTTTTTTTACTTTTTTTTCTCTCTCTTCTGATGCTCCTCAAAAGCGCCAAAGACATTATGTTTTTGGAAATGTTGCTTTAGTAGGTAACGAGTTATGAAGGACAATAAAAGCTGTTTTTCGAGGACCACAAATACAAGTCTAGAGATTTGGATGCAACAATTTGAGTTTGTGTGAACCATGGCATTGTGACTGTAAGAAATAACTCACGAAAATAACTTACGAAAATAACTTCCGAGAGCTGAATAAAACGAGTTCGAATTGAGTTCGTGAACACATAAACCTTTGATGTGCATTTGCATCGCATCTGCAGAGAGGCGCAGGATTATCTCGGCTGCATGTCGGGCGGTGCCAGGTACGTACTTGGTGAAAATCCAGGACTCCCCCAAGACACGTTACGCAGGCAGTGCGTGGACCCATGCGGTTAGTGAGTGATGGTGATGGTGATGATGCAGCGGTTGCGGGTTGAGTCGCTAGGTCACGTGATATAATTGTGAGCTGTCTGTTGCCAAGCCAACGAGTAAACAACGACCCCTTGCCAATCCAGGTTTCTGAAACGGCGGACGAGATAATCTCATTTTAGGACAAGCAGACGAGAACCGAAAGCTTTCTTCCCTCTCACTTTGCAGACAACTTTTGCATCGATTGCCTTTGCGGTTTGGTTTCAGCGTCGCTCACAATGGCTTCACCTCTCTCTCCTACAACAAACTCGACTCTCAACATTCAAACCCCTCCCACCGCTCGGCGCTACGACGCGTACGAGGTGCGCGCAGTCTCTTCCCAATCCGACGCGAACAGCGAATCTTCAGAAGGATCTTCGCCGTTTATTTCAACGATCAACGAGACCACTGTGTCTGAGAAGGAAAACGTGTCTCCTCACAAGTCTCGACATTCTCGCGTGCTGTCAGGCGCGACTCTGTCTCCTTTTCGAATCCTGACAGACCAGATGGACTCCCTCGACGCGAGAGCAGCTGACAAGCTGGGACCGCTTCGCAGTCCTCGCAAAGTGTCGCCCGACAAACGGTTTCCTATTAAGGTCAGCAACCCGATCGAGTCGCCACGCGCCACCCCCGAACGAACTATGAGCCTGGAGGACGCCGTTCGACAGAGCGCGGGTCTGAAGCGCGCCATTGAGATCTTTGAGGATGATGAGAGCGATGTGGAGGACGATAATGACATCAGCTCTGGCACCATCAACATTACACCTCCAGCCCCAGTGGAGATGGACGAGTCCGCGTGCCCTGACGATACTATGATCAGTACCTTTAGTGCATTCTCCGCGGTCCCGAACATGACAATGTTTGCAAAGTTAGGCCAGACCCCGGAAAAGACGTCGAGTTCTAGTGGCACAGCGAAGCCTTCGCCAGCCCGAACTCCTCGGCCGATGTCCATGTATGAGAGTGGCAACACGACAAACTTGCTGGACTTCACGGAATCGATGAGGTTCCCCCAGAAGACGCCCTTGAGAAACGGGAACCCCTCGCCGTTGCGAGCAGGCACGTACGCCGCCACGCCATCGCGACAGATGACCAACCTCATCGACTTTGACATCCCCCCAATGCCAACCCCGCGGAGTGTCCCAAGCATCACTCCCCGCGAGCTGGAGTCCCTCAAGTCAAACTTCCTCTCCGAGATCAGCTCCCTTAAGGCTTCTTTGAGTGGCAAGGAAGCTGAGGCCATGTCTCTCAAGGCTGCCGTAGGGGACGCCGAGAAGCGAGTTGGCGAATCGATGGAGCAGCTTCGCGAAGAGCGTGCCCTAAAGGAGCAGTATGCCGAGGAGAGGGATGGCTGGGAGAACCGTGGACGAGAGATGGAGATCGTCCTGCGAAAGGTCAAGGAGGAGATTGGCCACAGCCAGAGAGAGCGGGAGGAACTGGAGCAGAAACTGGAGGAGAGCGAAAAGAGAAGGGAAGCTGCGGAGATGATGCACCAGGAGGCAGAAAGCAAGATGGCCGGCATGCGGGCTGGAAAGGAGCTGGAGAAGTCGGCTTCGCCTGACAAGTCCAAGACGGCTGGTGCTAATTCCAACCACGAAGTCGAAATCGCTGTCGAACGTGTTGCCCGTGAGCTCCACGCCCTGTACAAGGGCAAGCACGAGGCTAAAGTCACTGCCTTGAAGAAGTCGTACGAATCCCGATGGGAGAAGAGAATCCGGGAGCTAGAGAACTGCATCGAGGAGCTCGGTGAGGAGAACGAGCGACTCCGCGTTGGACGCGACGCGACTATGACGAGGGTCGAGCCTGTCAACGTCGAGACGGAAGAGCTCAAGGCCAAGGCGGTGCGTGACAGCGCAGCCATGAAGGAACTCAACGCCGACATCCAGCGACTCGAGGCCGTTGTGCAGACGGTTCAGCACGACAACGAGGGACTACGGGGCATGCTGGAGCGGGAGCGCGTGGAGAAGGGCGAGCTGGTGCAGCTGGCCGAGGAGATGATGAACATGCAGAGCGTCGTGGCTCAGCCCACTCCGGCCAAGCCTCAGATGCCACAGATGCCGCAGGAGAGGCAACCGGAGGCCAAGACGCCCAAGCGAACCATGGACCAGCTAAGAAGCGCCCGCGGCTCCGGCCTGAGAGCACCCGGCTCCAGCCTCCGCGCTCCCCACGAGCGCACCAAGAGCGCCGGCGGGCTTCCCCGTCCGGGCGGCGTCCCTCGCAGCGGTATCATGAGCTCCATCGAGAAGATGGGCAACTACCGAGGGCGAGGGGCCGAGTAAGTCAAGGACGATAGCAAACAGGCTTATGAGGCAAAGACTCTCATAATGAGGAAAATTGTATGATGGGGGGATTTTTTGTTTGCAAAGCATTGGGCCCGGGTGGCGAGAGGGCATCGGCCACCTGGTTGCGAGGTTGCGAGCGTCTAGGGCATTCTTTAGTCATGTCGTGTCTTGCGGCGTTGGGGAATGGGCGACGGGGACTTGTGTGTAGCATGAGATCTTCCGTTTTTTATTTATTTAATTAATGATGATGTCTGGACCTAATGCGTTCGTTTCCTGTGCCTGAGTTTAAGCCATTGACCGTAGGTGTGGCATAGGTTGAACAAATGTATGTGTAACTGACGGGTATAGTTCATTCAACTAACCTGACCACTTGTCAGATCTATAACTCATTGCCCAGCGACAGCAATGGACGGGATCATAGTGCTTGTTTGTCCGTTTAAGTGTCATAGCAGCGTTTCGTTCATCCTTCAAAATCCCAAATCTTTCCGTTCTCCAACTTTTCTCCCTATCCCGTCCTCTACAGCTTATACGCCTTCTTGGCGGTTCCGCCAAAGATCATCGCGCGCTCCTCATCGCCCAGCGTAGCCATCCAGCACATACGCTCGACGACGCTGTGCCAGCGGGGCCATGCATCCTCAACGCCAACGGTGCAGACGGGCCAGTCGCTGCCGAACATGATGCGGCTGGGGCCGAAGGTGGCGAGGACGATGCCAAGCCAGCCAAGGGTGGCCTCGAAGATGTGGTTGGCGGTCTGGTTCTTGAGGGAGTCGGGCATCTCAGAGAAGCCGCCTGATAGCTTCATGTAGGTGTGGGGATCCTTGCTGAGGGTGTACATGGCGGTGCGCCAAGCGATGAAGTCGAGGTCTGTTGTTATGTTGTAGATGCCAAAATCGGGCTTGCAGAGGTGGTCTGAAGGATGATTCGGTCAGTTACAAGGAATTGGGGCAGTTCCGTATACAAAGGCGTTCTTACTCAGGACTAATGTGACCTTTTCGTCTTCTGGGACACCGTCGTGAACGCGGTCAACGAAGGCAATGAGCTCGTCGAGCTGCTTCTTGCCGCGGCGGTGTTGGTCGACACCGACCTCGAAGACCAAGCCTCTGCGGCCTAGCAACTTGACACTCTCAACAAAATCATCCTCGAGCATGGTCCCGTGAGGCTTGTCCTGCACCAGATACCGGAAGCCCTTGACCTTGGGCCACGCCTCGCCAGCCTCCTCCTGCACACGCTCGAGGTACTTCTCCATGACAGCGACGCCGCTGGGCAGGGGTGCCCACGGGATGATGGCCAGGCACAGCTTCGCATCGTCGGCGGAGTGGCCCTCACCGTCACGGGGTTGGCCGAGGGCGACACGCTTGATCCAGGCGAGCTCGGCGAGCGGGCCCTCCCAGCCGGAGCCGTCGGCAGCGCCCGTCTCGAGGTCGTTCTTGCGGTCCGTTTCAACGAAGATGAAGCCGAGGAGGGACGGGGCGGAGCTGGCGGCCTTGCGGTACTCTTCGACCGAGTGCTGGCCGGCGAGCGGGTGTTCGGGGGTGCACCAAGCGAGGGAATCGGCCTCGGAGGCTGGGTAGAGGTGGATATGGGAGTCGATGATGGGGAGGAGGAGCTGGTCGTCTGCCATGGTCGCGGCTTGTCGGAAGGTTGACGTTGAAGTTGAAGTAGAAGCAAGGCTGATGTTTAGGTTGAAGTTAGGACCGACCGTTGGTGGGAGCTAGTCGAGACGGAATTAGAGCTCGGGATAGAGCAATCGTGCGCTGTTCAGGTCACAATTGCAGGTTAGATGAAGGACACAAGTTGCTCGACGTTGGTGGAAGTCGGTGTGAAACAACTTGGATGGATGGAATGGAACGCGACAGGGTCGGATGGTTTACCGTCCACGGTAGCTGCTGCCCGCTGTAACCACGAAGTACCCCGCTATCATCTCCCCGCCTTCGACTGAGGTTGGGCATTCATTAATTACTAGTATCCCGAGAAGCGAGCAACTCATTTACCTCAAAGTAGATCTAAAAAGCTCCAATTAATCTACTTGATTTATAAGAGTCAATTAAAAGAAACGACATCCGAGACACTTTCTAGGTAATTGCATCAGGAACTCATCGTTTACATCACTTGCAACGGCGCTCAGGATGGTTTCAGGTTGTTATGAATAGATTCAATCGTCATCTATTACACTGGCAGCTACCATAAAATTGACTCGTAGTGTGCTTTGTAGTGTTGTGGCTAGCCTAGACCGTCTCCATCGTTGGGTCCAGTACATCCACAGCTTGGCTATTCTAGAGTGGAATCTCATCCGTTCGGAAGCGGGACGAGATCTTCCAGGTGTTGTCGACGGTCCTTTGGGAGGGCTTTCGCAACCTCCCAGCTCACTCAGGGCCGTTAAAAAAGTGATTATCCACGCAGTCGCGACAGGAGCCGCCGCATCTGCGGGAGGGCCGCAGCATCGACCCATTGGGGACGCACGCGTCGACCACGGAGGCATTTACCAAGGCCAGCTTGGATTACCGTCCCGTGTCGTGAGATTTGTGCTGATTTATTACAACAACACGAGGGGGCGAGTCAGCCCGGCGCGAAATCGCAGCCAGGGGCTGCTCGAAGCAAGGAGTGAACGGCTGATTCTTGTCTCAGCCTCTTTCGAACATCTTGAGCATCTTCTAAGTGAATTGGTGAAGTCTTTAAGCAACAACCATGCCGTTGCGGCGGGACTTGGCGGAGACGGGTTCGTACTCGTCCTCGCTAGCGCTGGAGCAAAGGTCGCTGTCGTCCTCAAAGCCGCAGCGGGCACCGCCACAGTCAAGCTTGACACGATCGCCCTTGCGGGTGATGCCGTAGCGCTCACAGGTGCAGGTGCTGCATTCAGAGCCGGGGGTGCTGTAGCCGGAGAGCGACGAGTTGGGTGACGAGCTGTCGGAGCGGTAGGACAGAGCAGAGCCGACGGAGGAAACGGGCGACGAGCTGAAGTCGGTGATGATGTCATCTTCATCGAGACCGGCGGAACCGAAGCGGGCGGTGAGCTCCTCGATGGTCTCGTTGTCGCAGAAGTCGGCGGACAGGATGTGCTGGGTGGCATGGGGAGACATGGGCTTGGGAGCCTGAATTTGAGAGCTGGACAGGGGGCGGCCCTTGGCGATGTCGATGCTCAGAGAATGGCGGGACGACTTGGAGGACGACTTGGAAGACGACTTGGAGGACGACTTGGAGGACGACTTGGAGGACGACTTGGAGGAAGACTTGGAAGAAGAAGAAGACTTGGAAGAGGAGGACTTCTTGTGCGAATCCGTGGGGACATCGAGGATGTTCAGCTCACGGCCGGTGGTGGGCTCGACGGTCGAGGTGACGCTGGGGTTGTGGGCGACATGGTAGCCGTCGATAATGTAGTAGTACCAGTATCGCTGGCCAGCCTCGAGAGTGGAGTTCTGGAATCGGAAGGTACCCTTCCACGAGCCGGACTTGGAGGAGGTCTTGTCCTTGGAGAGCGGGAGCTGACCAACGTAGTTGTCCCAAGAGCCGAGAAGGTGGACTGACTTGACACCGGAGGAGACGCGAAGAGAGAAAGAGAGTTGGATAGCCGACATTATTGCGATTTGTTGTTTCGTGAAGCTGAAAGTGCTGGAAATTGGAGTAACAAAGTGTTGGCGAGCAAGTGAAATCCGCGATTTCCGTTATTATCGGTGTAAATTGGGGAGTTTGTCTCTAAGCTGACCGGCAACTTGAGGATTTGAGATGTGGTTGTTTGAGTGAGTAGATTAGAGACAAAACGATTAAGAATGTTAAAAAAATGAGACCAGCTCAGAGGAACAAGGAACAAAAACGGACGAAAAGGCGCACAAGAGGAACAGAAAGGGCGGATTTGGATTGAGAAGCTTGCTGAAGAAGAAGAAGAGGAAAGGAAAAGTTGGGGGGAGTTGGCTGGATGTTATATGGAGGAGGCCGACTATCGCGGCCCGGTGGCGGGAAGGCGGGAAGGTGAGAGGACGGCCTCGTTCCTTTCCTTTCCCTCCCCTCCCCTGGCCTGAGTGCTGTCTCGTCCAATGCGAGGATGAGAAATTCGGTGCGGGTGGACTCGAAGTCGCAAGCCCGCCAAACAAAGACGCAGATTGGTAGAAGCGCGGCCCAGACCAAGGTCATGGCCATGCGACAATGCTGCGGGATGTGATGTACAGCGCTGCGCTGCGCTGCACTGCACTGCACTGCGGTCTTCGTACAGGAACCTTTCCTGGCTGCTACCTCACTACTGCTGGTGCTAGCTAGCAGAGCTGCAACTGTACTCGGCATCAGCACGTCGGCACGGGTCTGAGTGCGTGCGTGCGTGCGTGCATCTCTGCAGCCATGCAGCATTGCAGCAGCGTACCAGAGGCCGAGCAGAGTCGCAATGCATCCCCATTCACACGCCAGAATTTAGAAACACACAGAGTCCAGCCAATCAGAACCCCGGGGCAGGGAAACATCCAGTTCGCGGTGTGGGTGCCCGGCAGCGGTGCCGTCGCTCATCACACGTCCGGCGATGAGGTCGGGCGGTTAAACCGTCCTCGCTCCACTCAAGAGGGCTGCAAATTTAGCATACTTCAGCGGGGGGGTCCCGGCACTAGCCCCGAAGCACCGCTACCGAGGGCGGATGGGCGTCTATTCTCCGCGGCTGATTGGCCCGTGGCACCGCGGGGCTGGTTTCCCTCGTCACTCTGCAGCGCGGCCAATAGACAGCGCGAACGTCCAACTTCGACCGCCCATCCAACCCATCCAGTCCATCCACAGTCCGCGGCTGACTGCACTTGGCCGTCATGGCACACGATGCCCTCCAATGCCTGCCTAGCATTCCGTATCGCTTGATGCGATGGCCTTGCTGTGCCCTCCTTTTTTCCAAATCCCCTTTCCAGCTGCCGCTAGTCTAGTTGCTGGCCCCCAAAGCCATGGATCATGCAAGCTGCCTACGCCCTCTGGATATGCCCGTCATGCCCATTGCCCTCCCCTACCTGGCGTCCCCATTGGCACAACTCCTCGACTCCTCCACGCACCGCTGCCGGGGCGCCCATGCAGTCACTCGAGGATCGGGCGAGTCGGAGTGTGCACGCGGTCTCCATCTACATGCTCCTGTTCATGCTGCTGTCTGCTCATCTGCCGGCCCGTCAATCAATGACGCTGTTGGGGGCCGTCGCAATAAACCCGAGACTGCTCGAGACATCACGGCGTTTACTATCACTTTCATGGCGTATCACGGTGCCAGTGGTGGCTCATAATCCTCCTAATGCCCTTCTCCGTCGGCAGTAATTCTGCAGATGCTGTTCATGGATGCTGCCCTTGTCCGCGATCGCCCAGGATCCTGTCCATTCGTACCAAGTTACAAGGTGCGAAGTACGAAGTACACCCACCGAGCGCTAACCAGGACCTCATGATTCGATGGATTTCCTGCCAAACTAATACTAAGAGGGACTATCGAAAGTCCTCGAGGCTTGCAAAATTCGCTCTGCAGAGCTGTTTCTCCACACCAAGGGTCCTTCGTTCCTTGCTCTTTGTCATTCCCCGACCTGGCTGAAAGGTATCCTGGGAAAATCATGTTCGTACCATGGCACACATGCTAGGACATGCAAGCTACGGTCTTCCTTTCTGCGACCCGTCCGCGTGCCTCCGAAAGCTGACCTCGTCCCACAACCTTCGCCGACCATCAACGCTCACGACGCCGCTCTAATCTACCTTCTTGGTCTAGTGGCAGACACTGTCTTCTCGCTCCGTGCATTCCATACGGCTTAGCCCCAGCGTGTATGTGAGGACAATCACACACTATCTATTTTCCGCTTCGTGTTCCTAGCTCTCAACTGTCCTTTGTGATATCTGAATTGGGGTCACGGACATCATGCCTATAATGACTTGGTCTTGTCGAACGGAAGGAGAAAAAGATTACCGGTGGAAACTCGAACTTCCAGGCTTAGGAAGGGGACAGAGATTCAAGTGGAGTGGGTGATGTGGGAGTTGATGCCATAAGCATGCTGCCCTTGATCATCACCGCTTCTAGTGGAGGCTCCTCGTGAGGATGACACTCGCTCTCAGATCTGCCATTTGTGACTCCAGTTACCCGAACCCCCTGTGTGATTAAGAAGCCTCCTAGCGACTGCAACACACCCATAACTAGAGTTTATGTCTTGCAGCGTGAACGTGTAATGAGCATTGCTTTGATCAATGATGGGCGACGGTAGGCGCTTGGCGATGTGATGGCCTCATGTGCCGTCGGGCATAATCCTAGGCCCGATAGTTGTTACCGAGAGATAGATCGGTCAGCAAAGGGGTCAAGGGCCATTCGTCATAGCCTTGAACGCACAAGATTCAAAGGCTTTGAGGTGTTTGTCTACTTCGTAGACTTGAAGTACCTCGCCAGCAGATGAAACGGTTGCTAGAGAGTGACCATTCGTAGATCAGCTTCTGCAAAAAGTCATTCAGCAACTAATTGATATCATTCTGGCATATACAATCACTTATGCAAGAGGAGAGACTTTCGAAGCGCTAAGAATTGGATCTTAGAAGAAACTATCGAGCAAGCAAATGACGGAGGTCAGTGAGGTAGTGAGATAAAACCCAGCAGAGGCATCAATGGTGGCAGGACGTGGGAGTTGGAGGAAACCAAGTGGCTCATTTCAAGCCTACATATTACACAATATTGTCCCTCACCGCCACACAAGCCACCTACTCAGGCGTCAAACGCCTGATATCTTCCGTAGTATAGTGGTCAGTATGCAAGCTTGTCACGCTTGAGACCCGGGTTCAATTCCCGGCGGGAGAGATCCGGCCACCTGTTAAACACAGGCCATTGAATTATTTTTTTGGAATTTTTACCCTCTATTTTCTTCTCCTTCTTTTTCATTTTACCATCTCGGACTTACTATCAGGTTTGAACGGTCCAGCACCGAGTTTGCAGTAGGACACCGTGAATAGGCAGCAACAGCGCTTGTCCCATTCGACTTGCCTTTTCGAGACTCCGTGCCAGCATGTTTAATGAGATTACTCTTATGCCGGCGGTGATTTATCAATCAAAGATGCGAATTGATTAGAAATGCAAGCTGCTGACTGGGGCATGTCTGTCTGTGCCTTAGTGTCTCACAACAAGGTCGGTCCGTGAGACTTGGATTGTTCCTTCCCTGTCTTCTCGTGTAGGTATCGTGTTGCGTTAGCAAACTCGGGCAAAATCACAAACTATTAGCGTTGTTAGCCTGTCAGCAAGAAGCTTAAGAAAGCTATCTATCTCTCTTCTCCCAAAACCAAGCTTTCAACAGACACAAAATCTGAAGCAATTGTTATCATGGTATCCCAAGACTTCATCGTGGATGACGCCCTCATCGCCCAAGTGACAACCTACGTCGAGGGGTACATGGCCAACTACGACGCCTCGCACGACTTCAACCACATCCAACGCGTCCTGCGCCTCTCGCACCACATCCAATCCCACACGCCCAACACCCGCCGGCCGCTCGTCACGCTCGCAGCGCTGCTCCACGACGTGGGCGACCGCAAATACCTAAAGCCGGGCGAGGACGCGTCGAGCATGGTATTCGCGTACCTGCGCTCGCTGGGCGTGTCCGAGCCGCTGGCCGCGACGGTGCAGACCATCTGCCTGGGCGTCAGCTACTCGTCCGAGATCAAAGACCCGGCGCGGGTTCTCGCGCTCATCGCCGAGCACCCGGAGCTGGCAGTCGTGCAGGACGCCGACCGCCTGGACGCCATCGGCGCCGTGGGCATCGCGCGTACGTTTGCGTTTGGCGGCGCCAAGAGCCGTACGCTCGAGAACACCATGGACCACTTCGACGAGAAGCTGCTGCTGCTAGAAGGCATGATGAAGACGGACGAGGGCCGGCGACTGGCGAAGGAGCGGACGGAGCGGTTACGGCTGATGCAGCAGTGGTGGCAGGCCGAGACTGGGGAGGATGTGGTATAAGGAGGCATTCTCCACAAAGACATGCGCCCCAGAACTTGGTTAGAGGTTGGGATTCGCAGAGTTACATAGAAGCAATCATGTGCAAAAGCAATAGTCTAGACAAAATAAGGGATGTGGAATCATAGAGCCACATATGAAAAGCCCATCAAGGTCGGTGATTCGCGAGCGGAGCACACCGTCAGCGCGAGGCGTTGAGTGAGACCTAGAAGTCTGGGTGGGCGGATACACAAACGGCGTGTGTCATACCAGCCGTCTCATATCTCCCGCGTGAATGGAAAAAGTGAGTCACGTATAAATCACGGAGGCCCACCGATGGATCAGCCTGCATCTTGTTGCCAGGTTCTGTTAATCCTAGTCTATGTCGTGGTGTTTGATTGATGCGTTTCTGAAGCCAATCCATGTGCTCTCCAGTATCGGAAGCATTCATACCAAAACACCGGGATTCAAAAACCTATTCATCTTGGCTCCTCAATCTCATAAAATTTCCATACTTCGTCTCTTCGCTACATACTGGCCTTTGAATTGGTCTCGTTCAGCTCTTCAGCGTTGTCAATAATCTCCAACATTGACAATCATCCTCTCAACACCATGGACAGACTCCCCTTCGAAGTCCTCGTGGAGATCCTCCACCTCCCTCTAGAAAGCTGCAAAACCATCCGCCTCACTTCCCGCTCCTTCAACGCCGTCCTCTCCAAGCGCACCTTCGGATTGCTTGTCTCCTTCATCGACCCACAAACCTCCCGGGCCACCGTCACAGCTCTCGCCAAGGACCTCCGGCGCCGTCGCCGCCACTCCATCTGGTCCCCGGAATGCGCCGTACCCAGGAGATTGCCAATCCCAGAGTCATTTCTTCTCGCTCTCTGGGCTGGCCTGCGTGGCGAGTCGTGGGTTCCGACGGGTGCGGGCACGAGGCTCACCGTCGCGGCGCTGCAGAAGGGCGTTGGCAGGGAGAATGCCACCGAGGACGTGTTGCGGGAGGCGTTGTTCCGATATGCGCTGTATTTGAGCTACTTGTCTCGGGATGACGCCGTCACACCACATTCGTGGGTGTTTGATTTCCAGCAGCACCAACACAAGGGTTCCGAAGTGGCCAGCGCAGCCAGGCAAGCACATGTATCTTCACATCGAGAAGGGTCATCAGGAGGGGATGTGATCAAGGTAAAGGAGTGACTTGTTGTACTAGTATTAAGATAAATAGATAATGCGTATAGGCATGTATAGATAGATAGACGCTTGATTCCGCATAAGCATGGACGTTCCTCATCCATTGAGCCCGAACCATTTACCCGTAGCCAATAGTGTCCCAACGCCAGTCGCTTTTGCGACCCGAGAAAAAAGCACAAAGATCAAAGATCAATGCCAAAATACAAAATGCTTCGCTGTCATATCGCGTTCAAGGAGTGTGAGGGTTTTTGTAATGTGTTGCTCGTCATGCCTTACAGGAGGTAGGCCACAGCAATGCCGACAACAGCGAGGAGGCCGCTGACGGTGTTGGCGGTAGCGCCGCCAGTGGGGACAGTTTCAGGAACGGAGCTCGAAGTGGGGCCGGTAGGAACGGCGGTAGCGGATCCGGAGGCACCTCCGTTGCTGCCTTCGCTGCTGCCTTCGCTGCTGCCTTCGCTGCTGCCTTCATCACCACCACTGCCACTACCACCGGAACCTCCGTTTCCACCTGAACCGCCGTTGCACGTAGCGCAGGTGCCGTTGCCGTGAGGAGGAGGAGGTGATACAGTGGCAGTGGGGAGGGGATAGATAGTAGTGTCCTCCGGGTACTGAGGCTGGCTATGAGGCGGGTTCCCAGGGTGCTCAGTCTCAGTCTCAGTAGGGTTCTGGTATGTCTCGGTAGGGTTGTGGTAGGCAGTGGCGTTGTGAGAGTAGACCGGAACAGTGTAGGTGATGGTCCGGGTCACCGACTCGCCAGGCTTTGTGGGATTGGGATAGGTGATAGTAGCGCACTTGGTCGTGAGACTCGTGACGACCTCAGTAAATGTAACATCGGTATATGTAGGTTTTCCAGGCTTCCCAGGCTTGCCAGGCACGGTAGTGTTGCTGAAGACTGTGTTGGTACTCTCTGGGGGATGGGTGTAGACGGTGGAAAGAGTATCGATGGCGGTGGGGGTATTGTAGCTGGGGGGAGTGTGGATGTACCCGGCGTTGGCAACGGCCGCAGCAGCAGCAAGCATCAGAGTGGTGGTCCTCATTGCGAGTGTTGGTGTTGTGTAGTTGAGTTTATCAAACGAAGGTATAGATCGAACAAGTCAATACTAAGCGAGAGACGATGGTGTGTTGAGATAATGGGAGCCAGATGAAGATCAGGCAGACCGGTCCTTATATTCTAGTCCCTCAACTTAGAGAAGTCACCCCCCGGTACGTTACTAGTAGTTCGGTAAGCAAGACGTCCTCGCCGGGTCCAAAGTAGTCATCTCGAAGGCGGTTGGAACCAATGGCGGCCGCCCGAGTTGCTGGGCTGATAAGCCTCTGGCCTGGTGGCTGGAGAAAATGGCGAAACTGATACGAGGTGCGGGTATGGGTGGGCGAACGTGGGCCAGCGTAGTGCTTACAGCCACTGCCAACCCTCCCACCCAGTTCCTAAAACGGAAACGGACCAAAGCAGACATCGTATAGTGGACCTCTCTATCTTTTCACGACATGGCCGCCTTTCCCATGTTGGCGATCGGCCGCAAAGCCTAGACCCGCGTCATATGCAGCCTTTGGTCCCCGCGTATGTCATCCACGGAGCAACTTGGGTTGGTTCCCTGGGCGTGCCTGCGTTGAGCCACACTGAGGGGACGTGTGCTGCTTGGTGAATTTTCGGGTTTGCCAGCGCCGGCGGCCGGTTGGCGGGACGAAGGGGCACTGCTAGGAGCTAGAAAACAGCGGCTCTCCCGTGCGCTGATGGCGGAGGCGATGTCGGTGTTGACAGGGCTATTCTTGGTGCATTGGTTTGTCACTTCGGGTTAGCCCAGGTGCCATGTGCCGGCGTTACCGGGGGCCGATTCGGCCAGTGCCGCCACCGCAAATGGTGCCAAGCCCTACGAAAACTCCAGATCCGCCATAGAATCATTGGAATGCCCAACGGTGACAAAGGGCGGAGCTCGGGATGACCTCATCGGGAACCTATTTTGCATCCTACCCTGGTTCTTGGGAAGCTGGGCCTGGGGCATGTCTGGTTCCCCAAAATTAAGGTATGGATAGAGAGATCGTCGACTGGGTCCATAGTGATACAATCCAAGTCCATGTCGCCGCGTATAGCGTCGGCGGGTGACTCAAATCTGCTAAAAAGTGAATGACCGGAATATTCGGCCCTCTTCCAGAAGATGCTCCTCGTTGTGTGGTGGCTTATCACGGGGCATAAGCACATTTGACTCGGATTCGTAAATGGCCAGTAATCGGGAGTGCTTTTCAGGCGCCACAACGGCCGCCCTCCGCCCCAAAATAGGAAAATCACCAGTCTCGGAGATCCAGTGACAGTGGTTGGTGAGCTTTTTTTCGATCTGGTGGCACCCCGCGCAACGTTGCGTGAGAAGTGAGAACCTTAGCCCAGGTGCCTCCGAAAACCTCTGGAGTCTCTGGGTACCGAGGCGGTGGCTTGACTTCAGCCTCAGCGCCGGCTCGTGTTCCTTTGCTCCCAGCCCCAGCCACTGTCTTACTCCGCCCACCAACGAGCGTACTCGCATCCATCCCACTAAAACGAGCACTGCCTTGTAGTCGCGTTCGATGCTCGCCAATGTTAAATAGCAAGCAGGCCTCCGTCTAAGCTTGACTCGTCAGCTCTTGCTCTTGCACACGGAGCCCGTGTCTCGAGGAAACCTCCGCTTTCAAACGTTGTCCAGTCTCACTCAGCTCACTCCGTGTCCAAGGACGTGAGCAAAAATGATGACTCCTTACGGGAACAACTCGCGCAGCAAGTGATACGAGCAGTGAGCAGTCCTCAGACAAATCTGACGCAGTATAAGCATGACAAAGGCGTGAAAATGTGCGCTGCTGTTGGAAAGACCCATTTGGGCCAACATACGACGATGGCAGGTTCGTATATCGGTACCCAAGCGAACTTGTTCCCCGCACCGCTAATTGTCCTCGTAGTAAAATTGGACCGAGAGACCCATTCCAGTTCGATAGTTCCATTGTCTACCATGACGGACCCGATTGAGCATCGACATGGATCATGACGAGATGTTGGAGTGTGAGTCGCAATCGGCCTGTTGCCCGCCATCGACCTAGGATCCAATATTTAGTAGATAATCCCCATATGCGCGTCCAGGCATGCTTCTTTACTGGCTGTGTGCGGACTAACTCGAGCGCTCGGACTTCGAGAGACCATCAGGCAATCAGCAATAGCCGGGTTAAGCGTGGTTGCCATTGTCCGAATGTCTATCAAAGGTGAAGGTCGACTGAAAGATTTGCGATCTAGTGTGACGTTGTACGAAGTGGTATTGCGATATCGAGGTGATAACAGTTCGTGTGGTGGGGCATGCGTAAGTGTGCTGCACAACCAGCGACACCTCGACGCCTGCCTGATACGGCATACGGATAGATGCGCAGTCGGGGAATACCCGAGTACGGAAAGAGGGAAATGATTGATGACAATGATGAATGCAAGATAATGGGGCTGCAGATTTGGAAAAGAGCAATCGGAGGGTGTCCTTCTAACTGCGGGAGCTTCGGTATTTGCAAGCCACCTACCCTATCGTAGGGCATTGAATCGGCGCAATTCTACGACATCGGTTTTGACTGTCAATCTAAGCGCCATTGCATGACTTTTCTCACAGTAATGCGCATGCGAAATATTTTCAGTTGACGGAAAGTACCATGACGCACGCGCTGTAAGTTAGATACTACTTTTAGTACTGTAATCAGTAGTATGCTGCAGTAGGATGCATGGGGCATTGTTCACCTGCGAGCATGAGGGAACTGCATCGGCAGATGAGGAAGTTCTTGGAGCATCAGATGCTGCGACAAAGGAATAGATCTCCGTCAATTCTGTCATACAGATTTCGCGCACAAGGGCTAGATACTGCTATAGGCAGAAGGTCCCTCGGAATCGCTTACCTACTCATATGTGACTAGTCGATTGAGAATTGCTCTCGTACTCGTGCATGAATCCGAGAAAATGACAAAGTTTAACATCAAACACCAAAGACTATAGCCCTAAGACGCCAAACACAAGACGCAAGACGCAGGGACTTATTAGGTAACTACGTGGCGGTTAAAAGAGAGACAACATTGAGCTGGACAAATTAGTAGCTCGAGGGGAGTGGCGGGATCCGGAACACGAGACGATTCTATGTCTCACCTTTTGTGTTGCAAGTCCAGAAGTACCATACAACTTGGACAGTGTTGCGGGACGGGACAGGACGGCAAGACGGCTCCAGGAACGGGCCGGAAAACCTTGACGCATCCACTCTAGTATAGAAATGCCAGATCCCGCCCAAAGAGAGGATGAAGGGGAAGGGGATGGAAGACACCACCAGCCACCAGCTGGAGGGGATGACGAACCAGAGCACCACCCGGGAAAAGAAAAGACCTGACTTGCCTATCTTATGCTAAATGCCAAAGTTCTAGCCCGCACCGCTTTGGATGGCCTGCAGACCGGCAGCAGTCCATTCTGATTTGGTTCATGGCCCTGCAGACCCTGCAAGAGAAAGAGGGTCGTGAGGGAGGGAGAGGGAGAGACGTGTTGTGAGTGGTCTGTCGTGACGTCCAAAGCCTGCACTCTGCAGCGAGCGAGCTGCAAGATGCAGTCTCCTTCACGGCCTATTCGCCGGGGATTCGGGTCTAGGATGCTTCATGTAGCGCCGCTCTAAGCAGCACGAGGTGGGATGGGGGTTTCTCTCTTTTTCTTTCTGTCTCTCTCACCCAGATCGGTAGACGGATGTGATGGGATCGGGAGGGAGGGAAGGCTTGCTTATTGAGGGGAACGACCAGCCGTCCATTCACCCCTCCGTTTGTCCAACCGCATATTGCATCACCAACGTCAGAGATAGAGCGGGGTCGTTCGTGGCCACGGTCGCAAGGCGCGCAACGGCGAAGAGGAACGAAACACAAGGTAACCTCCCGCCGACGGGTATGGACATGTTCTATTGACATAATGAAGCTTGCATGATTCAGAAGTAGGAGTTAGGGGCAGCGCGCGCTTAGCTTCAGGACCGGCAGCCAATATGAGCGAGGCCCAGAGTGGCAGAGGTGTCATCAATCAGTGCTCCATCCCTTCAGGTTGGCATTGAGGGGAGAAAAAAACAAGGAAACATCCGTCCAACCCAATCCCATGCCCTCCCAATTGTTCTTCTTCCCGCTCCGCTCCCTGCCTACCCCCCACCGAGCTAGCCTGCGTCCGTACCTCGAAAAAGTATCTTTCCTTGCTAGGATTTGAATGGGACTTGTGGGTCGTGGAACATGCCAATGAATTGAATCCATTGCAGACGAAGACCAAGATTCCTCGCTTGTTCGACCGGGCGCAACGCAGCGCAGCGCAACCTGTGCAGGTCGCCTGAGGACGGGACGTTTCCAAACGGGGACCGCGCGACACGACCCCTCTGTCCCATGCCAGCTGAAGGTGCCGGGTCTATCCATAGACTGGACTGCATGCGCATTGCGCAGTACATACACATCCAATGCAAGCAAGACTTCCCAGATGTCGCCTTGGTTCAGGTGGAGTGGGCTGTCCATCCCCGTGCTGTTGCGTCAGTGCTGTGAAACTCCACTGCACTATGGCTGGTTCCCGTCACGCACCACTGGATCACCTCACCACCCACTGGATCGCTCGCAGGGCCACTCTCCTGGCCACCCTCTGGGACCACCCAACGGCGACTCCTTCGTCAGACGTCCACTGCAACGACGTATGAAGCACTTCATACATAGTACAGGCGGGCCTACAGTCGGTGGCTGCTGCGCACTGCCCCCTGCGCACTGCACTGCGGTGGGATTGGATCCATGGAATCTAATGCGAAATGCACCTTGCTGGGACCTCCGACCACTGAGACCACTGAGGCCACTGAGGCCACTGGCTTCTAGCGCCCCCAAGGCCCCATCCTCCATCTGCTCCGTGCCTCCGTAGTACGAATAGTGTGGCACCTCCACTTCATCCTCTACCCATCCATCGCCCCCGTCATCCATTCATTCGTGACCGGACTCTACTCTCGCCATCATCTCACCTCACTCAACCTCGCACGTCCACCACCCCCTTCAACACCTGTCCTCTCCTTTTGCTCGACTCAAGAACCATCGTCGCCTCGCCTTGCATTTTTATTGCACGACCTCGCCGCGACCCGCGGAACCCGCAATCTCTCTCGCGACCGCGTCGACCCTCAGCTATGTCTTGCCGATCCCTGCGCTCGCCAACGTCGTGATCTCGGCGAAATCCTGCCCCAGCTCAGCTTTTGAGGACACCCTCACATCCGTATCGTCCTGTCGCCAATTGACCGAGACTTTCCCGCCATTGCCAAACCACTTCGCTTGCTTTTCTCGAATGTCTCGCATCGCCATCTAGCTCCCTCGCGTCCATTGTTCGCTTCATCCATTTGCTCATTGCTCTGCGCCAATCCCACTAGTCTTGCTTCTCGATCCAACCGCCAGACCCCCAGCATGCCCACGGCCACCCACGGCAACTACGACACTGTCGCAAACCTGCCTGCTGAAGGTATTACGGTCTCTATTACTATTTGAAAATGGCGGCAGCTGAAAACGCCGTTTCTTCGCCTATCATGACGGCCTCTCCCCCTGACTATCGCGACCTGCCGCTCAACGCCAGCCTCGCAGGCCAGCGGCAGTTCAAGAAGCATAAAGTCTTACCTCGTCCCCAGAACGATAGGGGGCACGAATCTATGCACGTCACGCGGGCCGGACCGAAGAACTATGATTTAAAGATTGATACTTCCCGTCCGATCGCGAGGGATGAATCGAGCCGACGCCGCGCCCCCCAGCCATCCAGCCCCCGGACCCTCAAACATCAGCCCCGGAGGATAGGAAGTGGTCCCGACCTGCCACCTACTCCTCCGAGGCACTCGCGCAAGTCCTCTGGCAACTCAGCTGGCCTGCCCTCTAGCCCTACTATTACCGACCCTGCTTTCCAGACACCACGGAATGTGCCTCCACAACCACCGGCGACACCCCCTAACCAAAGAAGCCCACCCACCCCGGACGTGACACCCCCCCAGCCCGTCAGCCGCCCAGCCCTTTTGCGCCCAACCTTGACCGATCGTACTGGATCAAAGGCTACGACGGCAGGCTCACAGTCCGGTTCCTTCAAGACTGCTCGAGAAGAACCGTTCTCTTCCGAGGACGAGGAGAAGTCCGGTGCTACGAAAACCTCACTTTCAACTGTTCGCCAAATATCTGACAACAGGAGCACTCGTGCTCCCAAGCTGAATGGTCTGGGTCTCGCCCTTGCCGGCTTCGACCCTCCTGAGGATAGCAACGCTTCCCGATCAGGCGGTGATTTTAGCACTTTCGACGGCGATTGGAGCTCTGTAAGCGAAGTTGAGCAGGAATGGGATGGTAACTTGCTAAGGATGGTTACAATCAAGAAGAGACCCGAGATCCAGGACGCTGCGCAACCAATTTCTCAAGCGGCCATTGTTGTCGCTGAGCCAGACACGATAATGCCGACGCAAGCGACCAAAGTTGTTCGCCAAATGCCTCTGCATAGAAAACCCGACACTGCCTCCTCCACAAAGGGTGTCTCAGATCGCGGGGCGACATCGACCGCAACCTCAAGCACGGGCACCTCTATCAGCTCCGACGCCCGACGGGCTTCTGCAATTTCCACCAAGTCGACGATGTCCACCGTGGTGGAAGCCTTGCTTGTGGACGGGCCTCCGCAAAGACAGAGAACCCTGCGGCATGTACGAAAGCAAGTCGCCCTGAGAGGCCCTGATGATAGCTCCCCGAGCTCTACCACCAATTCCCTGAGACTAGAAAAGTTTGCGAGAGAACCGCGTGCTAGGACACGACCTCAAGAAGGGAAACACGATAGCTATGCTTCCAACTCGACTGTCCGTTCAGTCTCGAGCGGCAAAGCTAGACGCGAGGTTTGGAAAAACGGAGGAATTCCTGTAATTGTGGTACCTGATCGACGATCGTCCAACAAGTCCAGGTCAAGGGAGCCTTCTTTACGATCCCACTCCAGCAGGCGTTCGAACCAGACACGTAGTGTCAGTTCTATTTCAATGCCTCTGGATGGGTCAACACCTAAGGAGGTTAAGGAGGTAAAGGAGGTAGGCCCGACCTTCCCACGACAATCTCGACGAAGCCGGGCCTTGTCCGAATCAGATGGCTCTGATCAACGGACTATGGACTTCCCCCCAACAGTGCCGGCGCGCTCATCCTCTTTGTCGGCTCCAACTAGCCGCAACACTTCGCGGGCCGGCTCGCGAGCTGGCTCACGCGCTGGTTCTTTGACCTCAGAGAGTATGAAAATCCACAATGCACTTCAAGAATCCCTTCTGAAGAAACCGGAAGAAAAGTTTTTGGTACCTGTAGTTCGCCTCCCTGGAGATGCAGCTTCTCGTCCAATTACCTCGACTGAATCCGACAAAGAAGCGACCCAGCGTCGATTAAGCAGTGGGCCTCCCTCCGAATTTCTCCAGGTGAAGAGTTATACATCTCTGAAAACGCCGTTTTCTTTGGCTTCAGTGGAGACAAACGGGACAGCTCCAGAAGTTTCAGAGGCATTCGCAATTCAAATGTACCCTCATCAGAACTCTTCCGTGTTGATGGTCGACCATTCGGCCAAACCGTCCGAGACTTCCATCGAAACACACAACGAACCGGAAACTCAAGAGATTCAAGCCAAACCCAAGCTCATGCTGACTGATTCGGCGGGCGGAGTCCCTGTCACTCCTCCCCAGCCACAGTTCTCGCTTGATGATGTTGACTCTCCGCTGCGAAACCCACGACCGCCTCCAGAAATACCAATTCACCCACCGGCCATTAAGCTCATTCCTGCAACTCCCTCGGGTATGACACCGGCCAACGAAAAGATGATCCAAATGGGCAACTACTTCGAAACTGCTGGAGAGAAGCCCCTGCGACGCTCTTCCATTGTCCGCCGAGCCCTCAGTCGTCGGCGCCGTCACTCCATTGACTATCCGTCGACGGCACCTAGGGCTCCGGGACTTTTGACTCGGACATTTTCTCTATCTCATCGCATCCGCACTAGTCGTGGAAGTTCAATCCGGGATAAGGGACATGGAGACATGGAGCACGAGTCAGCGTACCCCGGCCCCGAAGACAGCCCGGCGGAAGAGGGCAAGCTGCATCCGTTCTGGCGTCCCCAATATTCCAGCGAGGACACAGATGGGTGCGATGGCAACTGCGAACACTGCCGTCGTGACATGGATGAGCCCGATGACGAGGTAGTATACAGATACCCTGCTATCAACAACCGGCCTCAGGCTCAGAGAAAGCTCAGCTCTAGGATGAAGCGCACATTTGCCATCCTGCCTCCTCGCGATGAAGAGTACTACTATGCCAATGATTCGCAAGGTCCCGAGCGACGCACAATTCGACGGACTCCTAGTGGGAACCTTCGCGTTATGCGACATCGGGCAAGCCTCGACTCTTTGAGACGAAATTACAAACACGATGAGGAGATTCACCCCGTTTCGGACGGCGAAGACAGGAGACCATTCTGGCGCCGAAATAGTATGCACAGACGGGCCAGCAAGGAGAGTCATCGGCTCTCTCTCGGGAGCAGGCTGGAGGAGATTCAAAATATTCCTCGAAAAATAAGTGAGAAGAGACGTGAAAAGCGAACACGGGAGCTTCGCCAGAAGATCAGCGGACCGCGGGAAGTGCGCGATGGAGTCGGCGAGATCATCAGGTCGAGCACATTTCGAGACCAACACCGCTCCAATGGATTTTAGATAGCCCGAGCCATCGGGGTTTGCAGATTGCAGTTGCGGATGGAACGAACAGGCGCGGACACGACAACAACGTTGAGCAACCGGCCCTTGCAGATGTTATGAGACCTAGATGAGATGGAGATTCACGATCGATACGATTTACGCTTAACGACTGAAGTTTATGGGTTGCGGGAATTCCCGTGACTTCTGCGGGATGAAAATGGCATCTGGAATTTGATTTTGACTGAGAGAGGCTGAGATGACATGTGCTAGGATGCTGGTTTTCCTCAGTGTCACTTCTTCGTGTAGGTGGAGGTTTCGTGTAACATGTAAACATAGGCTGCTGAGTTGATCTACCTTGAGATACAAAATATCATTAAAGGGCCTGAAAAATGAAAATGATTATCCATGGTTATGTTTTTGAGTGAGCAACAGTTCAGTCCTAGCCCTTCAGGAGGAGTGCTAGTACCTACTTTACCCTCATATCTAAATGATTGATTATTGCCGATGTGACAATTCAACAAGTTTGCCATGTTCTGCCTTAAGAACGCCGAGTACGCCCTTGATGCTACTGATACAACCATCTGAAACATGTTACCCTTTGCCACTTCCCAACGCTTACCGCGGGTGTTGGCCAGGGGCTCCCGGCGCACCCGGCGCACCGAATCCAGGGGGAGGGCCAGCGCCTGGAGGAAACTGGCCTGGCGGTGGCATGCCGGGCATACCAGGGAAGGCCGGGAGCTGGCCAGGAGCACCAGGAGGACCGGCGACACCAGGAGGTGGAAAAGGCAGGCCGCCCGGCGGCGGGAAGGGCAGACCGTTAGGAGGGATCGGCATTCCTCCGGGACCGGGAGGGAAAGGAGGCATAGGCATGCCGCGACCGCCGCCCGGGGGAGCTGAAAGATGTCAGATGTTTTGAAGCTGTAAGCAAGGAGGGAGTTACACGTACGAGGGAACTGGCCAGGAGGTGCGCCAGGCATTCCGAAGGGAGGAGGGACGCCTCCGGGAAACGGGAATGGGGGCGGGTGGAAGCCCTGGCCCGGCTGGTTGTGAGGAAGCATGGGGTTCGCGTGGGCCTGGCCCTCGGCGGCGTAGGAGGACGTGATGGAGTCAATGACGGACTGGGCCTTCTCGTGACCGATCTCTGTTGGCGTTGTTAGTTCCAGTGTTGCGCATGGGGGATCGTGGGGATACGGACGCTGGTAGTAGTCTACCACATTGCGCAGGTGGTTTCGGCCGCTGTTGTGAGCCTTGCGCACGCTCATGGAGTCGTGCGTGAGGTAGACATCGCAGTAGTCGCCTGGGAGGGTGGAGGTTAGCTGGAGGTGTTTCGCGACGCGCGGGGGGGCATGGTTGGGACCTACAGAAGACTGGAACGGGTTAGCAACGAGTCGGAGTAGTAGCTGGAGTGAGGGCTTGCGCCACTTACACTTGGGCATCTTGAAAGCTGTTGAGCGATGGCGAATCTCGAGAATAGTCGATCAGGGTGGTGGTGTTGCTAGTCTACGAGGTGCTCAGGCAGGCTGGCAAGGTCCAAAAGTTGACGAGGCTGACCCCACACGTGATGGCTCTGGCAAGGCCAGCGCCAAGACGACGCCTGATTGGTGCACGGTCCATCTAACGCCTCGCGCCGGGTGGGTCCGCAGCGCGGCCGGGACACCTTTCAGTTTAGAACCGGGCCCCTGTCGCTGGATAGCTTGTACAACTCCTTCTCCCCTTCACGACGAACGAGAAGCAGCAACATATTCCTCACCCTCCTTCAGCCGAAACCCGCACGCACACTATGGCGCCCCAACACTCGCTGCTGCAGTGCCTCTGCAGCGTGCTGCTTTTCGTCGGCATCGCACACGCCCTCAAGTTCGACCTGATCGCGCAGGCTGAGTCTGCCAAGCGGGAGCGCTGCGTCCGCAACTTCGTCGGCAAAGACACGCTCGTCGTGGTCACGGCTACCATCGATGGATACAGAGGCGATGGTATGCTGGTAAACATCTACGTAAGTTGCGACGGGACAGATTCGGATGTGCGGAAGCTCTAACAGGGGGATGCAGATTCGAGATGCCGTCGGCAACGAGTATGGCCGTCCCAGGGATGTCGTGGGAGAGTCGAGGACCGTCTTCACCTCACACGCCGACGCTGCTTTTGACGTTTGCTTCGAGAACATCTTCACCGGTTGTATGTGACCCTACCCCAGACGCTTCACCAGAGCACCGATTCCCCCAAGGCTACTTGCATCACATGCGATTACTCCTTGGACATGATTCAACTAACACATTGCAGCCAAGCGAATCAACAACCCTACCCGCCACGTCGAGCTCGACATTGACATTGGTGCCGACGCCAAAGATTGGTCAGCCATCCAGGCCACGGAGAAGCTCAAGCCCCTCGAGGCTGAGCTCCGTCGCATCGAGGAGATCACCGGCGAGATCGTTGGCGAGATGGAGTACCTCCGCTCCCGAGAGCAGAAGCTGCGAGACACGAACGAGAGCACCAACAACCGCGTCAAGTGGTTCGGCATCGCCACGACCTGGCTGCTGGTCGGCCTCTGGGCCTGGCAGATCATGTATCTCCGCGCCTACTTCCGATCAAAGCACCTTATCTAAGGGGGACTGTTTTATAAAGCGTATGTCGCCATATCCATTCTAGACAGCGCTACGTCACGTTATGAGTGTCTGTTCGAGTGGATGATGCAATTGTTTTGGGAGGACCGGGCGGCATTGCGGCCTGTGGTGCTGCCGGGTCTAATCGTGGAAGTGCTTTCCGGGCATGCTGGCGTTGGAAATCGTTGCATGTACATGATCGGGATGGGAAAACTAGGCAGAGCCTGTCGTCGCCGAGATGCACCGACGAGCTATAGTGTAACAAAAGTCATGAAAAAAATGCAATATAATATGGCCATGGCTGGTCTTTTTGAAGAAGCATCTACCAAAGCAATCCGGGATTGAGCATCCAAAACTACGGCATAGATCTCCTTATAGTGACACTTTGGTGACACTTGGCTCCTGAAAGTGGAGTGTGGCTCGAGCAGCCAAGAGAACGTGGCCGGTGAGTGGATTACCTAATGAACATACCTGATCTAATTGGCGCAATTGACCGCAATAGCTCTGACTCGACTAGAGAAAGTGACTGCCCCTCCACAAAGAACAACCCCGCGATCGCCCTAGACTCTTCGCCAACAACTTCTTCTCGACTTACAAGCGCTATTAGAAATTACAAAAACCATGGCGGAGAACCCTACCGCAGCTGCCCTAGAACAGGACATCAACCCCTGGTCTGTGGGAGGCGCCCAGACCGCGGACGGCGAGGTCGCTGCGATTGACTACGACGCCATTTGCGAGTAGGAACTGCCAGGATCCCCAACATCGTACCAGATTTGGTCGACGTGACTTCGAAATGCTAACAGCTCTCTGCCAGCAAATGGAAGACGTCTAAGATCGATACCGCGCTTCTCGAGCGCTTCGAGAAGGTGACGGGCCACAAGCCGCACCGCTGGCTCCGACGAGGCCTCTTCTTCAGCCACCGCGACTTCGACAAGATCCTAACCCGACACGAGCGCGGCGAGCCCTTCTTCCTATACACCGGCCGCGGGCCCAGCACCGGCAGCCTACATCTAGGCCACACGATCCCTCTCAAGTTCACCAAGTGGCTGCAGGATGTGTTCGACGTGCCTCTGGTCTTCATGTTGACGGATGACGAGAAGGCCCTGTTCAAGGACACCCTGACGTTCGAGGACACTCTGTCGTATGCTATGGAGAATGCGCGGGATATCATTGCTCTGGGATTCGACGTCAAGAAGACGTTTCTTTACAGTGATCTGAAGTACCTGAGCAACCACTTCCTCATGAACGCCTGGGAATTCTCCAAGCTCGTCACCTTCAACCAGGTCCGCGGCGCCTTTGGTTTCGACGGAAGGTTCGCATGCCCGCTGGCATCTCTGCCTTTGCCCCAATTCAACTAACCGAAATATAGCTCCAACGTCGGCAAGATCTTCTTCCCGTCAGTGCAGTGCGTCGCCGCCTTCGCCACGTCGTACCCTGAGATCTGGTCGGATGAGCCGGCCGCTGTGCGAACCAAGGCCATTGCCAAGATCCCCTGCCTCATCCCCATGGGTATTGACCAGGACCCGTACTTCCGTCTTGTGCGAGACAATGCCCACCGCATGCGCTACCCTTCGCCCAAGCCTTCTCTGATCCACTCCAAGTTCCTCACTGCTCTGCAGGGTGCTGGCGGCAAGATGTCTTCGTCAAACCCCAACTCGGCCATTTTCATGACTGATACCGCTAAGCAGATTAAGGTATATATCTCACAACGGCGCATGCAAGGTCATTGCGACCAATGCATGGTACAAACTCCAGGTGACTATTGCTAATCGTAATGGGCGCTGTAGACCAAGATCAACCGCTTCGCCTTCAGTGGTGGCCAAGTCAACATTGAGGAGCACCGAAAACTCGGAGGCAACCCGGATGTCGATGTGTCTTACATCTACCTAACGTACTTTGAGGAGGACGACGAGAAACTGGACAAGATCTACAAGGACTACAAGAGTGGTGAGCTGCTGACAGGAGAGCTGAAGAAGATGGCGATCGAGTCACTGCAGCCGTTCGTCCAGGAGTTCCAAGAGCAGCGCAAGCTTGTCACGGACGAGGTTCTGGAGTCGTTCATGAAGCCCCGAAGGCTGGAATGGAAGGGAAACCAGAACCCCTTGCCCAAGGAAGAGGTCAAGAAGGAGGAGAACAAGAAGCCGGCGGCTCAGGCTGGCGAGACCACCGAGCTACCGATTCGCGAATGAATACAACGAACGAGCTAAGGGAAAGCGAGAAGAGAGCTCCTCTTGCAAGGGCTTTAGGCCATGACGGGATGGCATCTTCGAGGTGGATGGGCTTGTAGCCCTGTCGTTGGTGATACCCTCCACATCCAAAAAGCAAATGATCATAAACTGGCGTGCTTGGGCTTTCTAGTGAACAAGTTCCATCCATGCTGTTCTCCATTCCGTTGCCCATGTCGGCTCCTCCGGCGTGGGGCATCATGCCAACTCCGGACCCACCCGATCTCCGGGATTACTTAGCAATTCAAATCTTCGGCCTCGGCTGGACTACCCCGGATTTCTCAACACTAACGCTACCGACACCGTCTTCTCTTTCCCACCTCCTTCACCACCACCGATCCATTGTCCCCAGTCCACTGCGCCGTTTTGAGTGACACCATAGCGATATTCACACCCACACACCTCTCTCCTCGACAACCATGGCGTCCCTCGCTTCGCGCGCCCTCAGGCGGCCAGCCGCTGCGCGCCGCTTCCTCAGCCTGCCCATCCGCCCTCTCTCCACGACGGCACCACGCCGCGCCGCTGCCGACGATGGATCCCATTCTGAGCTTGGCGTCGGCGAGCTTCAGGGCGCCAAGTTCAAGATCGAGCCGCTGCGTCGGGTAGGAGAGGACGATGCCACCAAGCGAGCCCGTCTCGTCTGTACGTTCTGCCGCTTCCATGACGTCTTGACTTTTTGATACCCCGCCGTCCCCTTTCCTTCAATTCTGACCGGACATCCAGACCAGTCCCGCAAGCGCGGCACCCTCGAGTCCGACCTCCTCCTCTCCACCTTTGCCTCCCAGAACCTCCCCACGCTGTCGCCCGAGCTGCTGGACCAGTACGACCTGCTGCTCGACGAGAACGACTGGGACATCTACTACTGGGCCACGCAGAAGGAGGAGCTGTCATCGACGAACCCGTCCGCCGACGACGCGAAGCCCGCTGCCGACCAGGTCACCCGCCACCCGCCCACCGGCGAGTGGGCGCAGACGGTCGGCAACTTCCGCCCCGCGTACCGACCGGTGCCGGCGCGGTGGAGGGACAGCGAGATCCTCGACATGATCCGGGCGCATGTGCGGAATCGGAGCGTCGATGGCGAGGGCATCGGGATGCAGTTCATGCCCGAGCTGGACTCTCGGTAGAAGAGCGACTAGAGAGACTAGGTAAGGATGATAGATGGGAAATCAGTGAAATTGAGCCGTCAATGGACAGAAGAATAAGAGGATGAACAAGTGTACAGTCCGTGTCCAGATCTGGCTACGACCTCATACAAGGCTTCAGATAAATCGGGCGGCGGTAGGCCATGTGAGATGCATAAATGGAATCGGAAAGAAGAAAAACGTCAACTCTTGGGAATCTGTAGCCCGCTCACACAATGCGTTTTCCCTGCACATGTAGAATAATAACCTCCCTCCTGTCCAGTTGCCCCTGTCCCGACGTTGCGGGAGAGGGGGGGCCGCCTCCCAAACTCCACAGGATGCCAACTCCTTAAAGCCAAGGTCCAAGTTATAAAACCACAACCGCAAAAAAACCAAGCCAAACCAAAAAATACCATGAGGCCGCTGTACCAGTCCTGAGTCCGTGACACCGAGACCGAGCCAGAAGGGGAGGGAGAGTATCAAAGAAGGCAGAGTGAAAGAAGAAAAACAGGCATCTCGTCTCGTCGTCAATTTCATGGTCCATAAAGTAGTCGAGCAACTTCTAGTCGAGTCCTGATCTTCGCCTTCATCCACCGCCTTCTGGGAGAATATTGCCCAGACTCCTCAGCACTTCCATAACAGGCATCTCCTTAGTACCCGCGCTCGCCTTTTCGCGCTCGTCCCGTTGGCGAAGGCGAAGGGCGCTGATGCTGAGGACCTTGTCCGCCTCTTTCCCGGCTACGAGGACGCGCTGCTCTAGTTTGTGGACGTTATCGGCGAGCTGATCGACCTGGAATTCGAGAGCGGACTGGATGGTACGCAATCGCGATTCCGTTTGTGATCGAACAGTCTCGAACGAAACCGCCTCGTCGGCTAAGTAACCCCTAATCCCGCCTTCTTCTGGGTCTAGAAGATCGAAATCTGGCAAGATAATGGGGTTTGTTTCATTCTCAGCGAATAGAGGCGGTAGCTCTGGTGGTGGTTTCCGTATTGCTTGCCAAGCCTTCTTTTCGTCTTGTAATCTAAACAAAGGTTAGGAGCCGCAATACGAGCTACCATCCACTAGGAATTCACTAACCTCTTAATATTAATCTCCAGTTGTGCCATCTTCTCGTCGAGCTCGATATTTCTTGGATTGGGCAGCAGGACCACGGGCGCCTTAGGTACATCGTCGTCTCTGCTGAACCAATCCGAGAACTCAGATCGAGCCGCAAAATCCTTCAGTAATTGGTCCTGAATCGCGCGAGCTGTTCAAATAAGGATGTCAGCGCCTCCATCCGCAATTGTGGTTAAATCGGGTGTCCTAAGTCTTTACTCACCACCAAGAATAGCACTCGAATTAGGCGTTCCATGGGGAGGCTTCTCGGCTAGAGCGCGTTCGCCGCACCACGTTAAAAGCTGCTTCATTCGTCGCGGCTCCGTTAGCCCATCGGCCTCGATGTGCTTGTAGAAACCAGCCGGATCGACTTCCCGGTGGGGAATTGCCGTTTGCCCGCTGTCGATGAGGGAGCTCGCCCGTCGCCCACGCATCCCCAAGCTGCTCCGCCGGTTTCCGTTATTCTTCTTTCGCATCTCCTTGTTCCGATTTATTACGGGCGTGTCGCTCATCGGGAGCGTGATCTTGGCCGCTGGTAACGGCGCCCTTTGCTGTGGTGACTCGTCCCAGTTCGGCACCGCGCGTTTCGGCGGCTCTGCCTTGCGGCCACGTTTCTGTGATGATGATGATACGCCATTTGTCTGCGGCGGCTCCTCGTCTAGCTTTTCCCCAGAAACTCGTGCGCTCCTCCTGGTTGCTCGCTTGGGTACCTTGAGTGGTAGCTCCTCGTTTGACGCGTCCACACTGGGTTTCCGTCGCGAGGATTTCCTCGTAAGCTTAGTTGTCGTCGCCGTTTCCGTCACCGTCACCGCCGCCGTCGCCTCCTCTTCTACTACAGCCACGGCCGGTGCTGAAGCTTTTGTGACACGTTCCTTTGCGGCTGGTCGTCCTCGCCCCCGCGCCGCCTTCTTGACGGGCTCGAGCTCGTCTGCCTTCTCCGTCTTGACCCTCTTCGACTTGCGCACAAACTGAAAATCGTCATCCTGTTCGTAGTCGGCCACAGCTACTAGGCGGTTAGCACCTTCTCGATCCCACAGCGCGTGCTCACGGTGCAACGTACCGGCGAGACGCTTGCTCGTCCGTCGCTCCGTCTGGTTGCTCATGCTAATAAGTTGTAGCGGCCGCCGAGTCGTCACCAGAGTCGTCATGAGTGGCGCATTCGGGACCGCATGGACTCCGAGGTTTCGGGTGATGGTCGGGAGGGGGGCTCCGGCTATCAAAGGTCGGGCCCGTGGCAGGTTGGTCTTTGGTCGCGCGGGATGGACGATCGCGTCGCTTCGTGATGTACGTGCGGCGGAAGACGAGGGATTCCGTGAAATTCGCGTAATCGGTGTCCTGGCTCAATTCGCGATGGTTCGGTCGTGCTCCGGCTAACGTTGGTGGTTTGCGAGTCGCGACGAGGTTGTGATGGTTGAGGCGCATCACCTTGTTTACATGAGGGATGATTTAGTCGCATCTGACGCTAACCCTTTCTGGCCCAGCCTCGCGCCCCACCACCAAACCACACCCGCCTTACCGCCTTGCCGCCAACTTCTGCAGCACTTCTAGACATCGTCAGCCGCCGCCTCGTCAGCCGCCTCATCAATCTACTAATCTATCTACTAACTCACCTATAGACCTATCTAACCTGTCAATGTACATGAGTCAGCCGTGTCATCGCGTCGAAACCTCGGGGGAAAAGCAACCGAAGAACTCTGGAATTTCTTGGCATTCATTCAATTAGGTGGTCCACATGCTTCAATGCCTTGTCCGTTCATCCTCTTATCACATCAGACACAGGCAAAGTGCAACGGTTTCACGCATACTCAATCAGGTCAAGGCTCGCATATTTCTCATATTCAATCCGAGCATCCATATATTCTCATCATGTTCGATTGCGCGACTATCATTCGACCATGTAGCTTCTTGTTACCTACAGCTACCACCTTCACAAACCAATTCCCAACACCACCAAAGGCTTCATCCCCGTGGTACAGAGTCCCCAAACGCCCCCAGGCAGCGCAAATTCCGCCTGGCCGAATACCTTTTTGATGTACGTCCCGTGTGCCTTGTCAAAAACTTACGTACAAGTGAAAATTCGGGTTCAATTCTCTCATCAGCTGAGTTTTCCGAGTCGTATCCCCCTAAGAACTCAGTAAGCAAGTCCCGTAAAACTCGCCCACCAACCACGAACCGCAGACTTCGGCCCCCGTCTGGATGTTCCACTGGTCGTGAATTGTTGTACAGGCCGAAAAGAGGTCAAAAATTAGAAGAAGAACAAGGAAAAAATGGGCAAGCCCTCCCCCCCAAGCTCGCAACCCCGTGACCCCCTGTATATATGTAGTGGTCTGAGCCATTGGTGGTCGCCTTCGTCACAGCGACGTCGTCATCCCATCATTGCGGAAAGAAAGGGTCATCGGTGGAAGTCATTTTTCCGTCCAAGGGAACCAGCTCGTTTTGGTCATCGGCGGATCGCAACTCGTTCTATGAGAAACGCCGTTGGACACCTTGACCAGCCATGACACCTTGGTTGGACATAGGTGCGCCCATACCATAGGGGTTCATCTGGGGGTTGAAGGGTTCAACAACCTGAGACATGTAGGCACTATGAAGACCTTGCTGTTGGGTGACCGGACAGTCTTTATGAGCGAGGAGGAGGGTCTTCAGATTGACCACTTCCTCTCTCAACTGGGTGATTTGAGAAGTCAAAGCATCGTTCTCTGTGCTGAACATCTCTACCTTTGTCTGCAAGTTGGCAAGCCACTGCTTCTTTCTCTGACGGCACTTGAGGGCGGCCACGCTGTGACAAGTCAGTATTATGATGCAAGGGGGTATTGGGATTTGAATTAACACATACCGATTTCGCTCAAGGAAATTCTTGCGCTTCTCCTCGTCCGTCATCTTGGTCTTGGTTCCGTTCTCGTCGTACTTCATGTTGGACTCGTCGTCTGACATATCCATATCCTCGTGCATTGAAGGCGCGTTATTCGCCTTCGACTTCTTGCTTGGAGGTGCCTTAGAAGGAGCCTCGTCGGCCTTCCTTCTACCATTTGTGGCAGGAGGGTTCTTCTTGCCCTTGCCTCGTGTAGTAGGCTGGGCCTGTTCGCTATCGTCTGACACCATGCTGCCTTCACTCACACCGCGGGCGGAACCAATCGAGCCACCATTTGCGCTCGACATTTGTGGCGACGTGTTCATGCTCTGAGGCACGACAGGGGCTGGGTGTGCGTGGCTGGTTGCGCCTGAAGTGACAGCGAATTGGTTCGTCGACTGAGTCCCGTTCCTGCCCTGAGCAAGCATGAACAGACCGTTGGCGGCGTCGTTGTCGTGGGGGTCAAATGGGCCGGACGCGGGCTTCGTCTCCGGCTTAACTATGGTGTTTCCGTTGGGTATCTCTTGGGGTTGAGACGTAACAGATGGCGGTTGCTGTGGTGGAGGTGGTTGGGACTGTGTTGGCTGTCGCTGGGCGCCGTTGGTTTGGTCTCTCTTAGCAGCCGCGCTCATAGCAGTGCGATGGAAATCGATGGTGCTGGGCGTGGCCCCGCCACTGGCAAGCTGGGCAAAGAGAGCTTGGGAGTTGGGACTGGGCGCTGGGAACATAGACCCGCTACCGCCCGGAGTCAGTCCCGTCCTCAATGAGGACTCGTTGGGTGTTGGAAAGCCGCCACGCAGATGATGGGTGTCACCAAAATAATCATTAGCAGGACCCGAAAGCATGGCTGGGCTGAGAGGGCCAGTCCGTAGCGATCCTCCTCCCCAGTTGAAAGGCGTCGCGTTGGGACCGGGCAAGAGGGACGACGGAGACGTCAAGGAGGCGACGGAGGGCAGTTTGGTGCCTCCCGGAGTCTCTGGGGCACCCCCGAAGGACTGCTCGAAGGGATTGGGCTCCAGACTGAGAGATCCACCGACCGTAGCCGTGAAGTAGTCGGGCGTGTCTGCACCTTGTTGTTGACCGGGTCGAGGAGGAGGCGCGAGGGGTTTGGCGGCTTCGGCATTGGACGCGACCTCTGGTTTCACGGGAGGATCGGCTTTTGCATCGGACGGGGCGTCTGCGAGAGATTAGGCGTGAGAAGGACGGACGGCGACGACAATGTTGACGGAGACGGGCAATCAGGGCCAGGGCGGAAGCATAAGGCGGGGACGGAGGCGGGAACGGGGGACGGGGGACGGGGGACGAGACGGCAACGGGAGGTGGATGGTGATGACGGAGTGCGACGACGATGATGCGTCATGGCGGAGAAGGGAGGACGGCAGGATTGGATAGAGGGGGTTGGTGGTTGGTAACTGGGTAGCGGCTCACCTGATCTTGGGGGGTCGTTCTTTGCTTGCTTTGGGGACTTCGACTCACCTCTTGCTGAGGCGTCGGTTGTTGAAGTCCCCATGATGACGATGATGTATTATGGCTTGAGTGGGCAAGGTTGTGGGAAGTTGGTCGTGTGGGGGGGGGGTGGGAGTGACAGAACGAGGATAGAGGAAGACAAAAAAGCCAAATGAGGTCAGAGGCGACGATGGCAGAAAACAGCCGCTACTACGGGGGCGCGGGCGATTGGAGATTGCAGTGCAGCGCAGCACAGCACAGCAGCGTGCAGGTTGCAGAAAACGGGAGCGAGAAAAGATGCGGCGCGCGCTGCGGCGAGCGGCCAACAGAGAAAGGGAAGAGCGGGAGGGGGAAAAAGAGAGAAGACGACCGAGTCAGTAGATCGCGGCCGGCGTCAGAGTCAATGATTGCTTCGAGGCGTCAAGGAGCAGAGACGGGGCGGTGTTGCGGTGCGTTGCGGGACTGCGTCGAACAGGCGAGGGATTGTGAAAGGATCAGGTTGGAAAAGACGTCAGAGATGACGTTGTGAAGCAGCGAAAAAGAAGGCGCAAAAAAAGAAGGCGGGCGCCGGGCTCCCAGAACGTCTTGTGTGCCAGTGTGGCCACCCGGTAGAGACAGGGAAGGACCGGGGTGCCATCACCCGTCGCTGACAAAATCAAAATCGCCAAATGTCACTCCGAGAGGGTTGTCCAAGCTCGCACTGTGCTGTCGATGGCATTGTCCGATTTCCCCCAATCCGAACCCAACGGGCTTGTTGTACTGTAACGACGATCACTGCTGCATGCTACTGCTGGGCCTCGTTTCTCGTTGCATCGGCCGGTCGAGTTCGGACGAGAGATCCTGACCATAATATCGGAAGAGATTCCAATGACTTGGTGCTGCTGCTGCTGCCGTTGTTGTTATTGTCTCCTCATCGCTTGAGATGAGAACCGCCCCTGCTAATGTTTCGAGCGCCTGTGTTTTGCCTTGGACGCTTGGTGGACCTTCATAGCGCCTTGGCTACTGCGGATGCGGATGGTCGATGGGGGGACTGCAGGCTAGGTGGTCTCGGAGCCGAAATACAGTGCGTGGCAGAAAAGGTTGCAGTGGGGAATCCCTTCTGCTTGGCTCCCAGAAGTGCTGGCCCATTAATACCGGTCGTGGGGACCAGTCGTTTCTCCCCCGGTGGCGTCACACACACCCACCCACACTTTGATGATGCTGATGGACGAGCTCATCAGTCGCGCACGCACTCGCTGCGCTGCAGGTAATTGAGGAAACAAGAGGCAGTCGAGTTTTTCTTCACACGGTACGGGTAACGAGCCGACCAGGGACTGGAGACAGCAGATGCATGTGGTTGCAAGAGCCAAGAGACATGAGAGACGCATCAGAGTGGGCCTAAAGCCGGTCCATCGCCGTCATTCCCCCCTGAACCAATGGGCCGCCCACGTCGTGATGACGCAGGACCTTGAGGCGCGACCTGCCTGGTCGTGGTTGGTTTCTTTTGCACATCCGTCTGCCCATTTCCGCTTCTCATCAACTACTCCCGCAGTTCTCTTGCCTTGAATTGTGTGATTGCTTTTGGTGGGATGCGAAACCCGGTGCTTCCGTGTTCCTGTCCATCCTTCCCCTCCTCTCCAAACGTCTTGGAATGTTGGGACCGAAATAGAGTACTGGTAGTTCTGTGAACCGACTATCCGAACTCCCAACCCAACCACGTATACGGAATTGTGTCGAAAGTGAAGACTGGAAGAGCATTTCTCCCCACACAAATACACGCAGGACTCGCCCAACTCAACACTCTTGTTCCCCCCTTTCTAACTGGCTGGCTGACTTGTCGACGCGTCCTCCTTTGTCCGACCCCCTTATTAGTCCGAAGGACGCACTCATTGACCCCTTCTGCGACCACCCACACGGAACCCCCCCCCCCCCCCCCCCCCCCCCCCCCCCCCCCCCCCCCCCCCCCCNNACCCCCCCCCCCCCCCCCCCCTGGCTTCCCTAACTTCACCGACTCGACTTTCGTTGACCACGCAGCGGGCAGCAGTCGGTCAATGAACGGCATGTATTTCTTTTTCTGGCCCTCCTCGCACCATTGCTTACAAGGTCCTTCCCTCCCCTCCCCCCTTTGCTAGTGGCGAACCTGACCGAGCTACGGATACCCGTCTCGCTCGTTCGTTCGCAGTTCTCACTGTGTGGTCTTGCTCGCGCTTGTGTGTGGTGGGCGGCGTCGCCTTACAAATCGCGGATGAGTGAAAGACGCTGGGCGGCGCGCTAGCCCTGCCCCCGGACCTTATCGGATCCTCGTCAGCGTCACCGAATTTGGCCATTCCCCGGGCTTGTCATCACAGACGAGATCGCGTGTGCACGTTCTGCTTTGTGAGCGCGCGCGTCCATCCGTTTTCTATGGTTCAGAAATAATTATTCGTCCGGAACCGGTACCCGCAACAGCACAGTCCTCTCTCCGTCGCATTTCCTCCGGGCTGGCTAAAAAGAAGGAGGGTCCAAGCCTCAACCAGCCTAAGAAAGAAACCTCAACACACCTGTCACGTCTTCAACCTCAACTCAATTCGTAGACTGGTGCCATCCAAACTCTGAACCAAAAGAGGGAAGCCAAAAGGATCTTTCCCGAGCCAAACGACCCGAACCAAACACAGTGTCGCGCTTCGGCCTGTGCACTTGCTCCAGTGAACACTGTGTCGGTACTTCATGCTTGGGCCGGCGCTCGAGCAGGCGCAATATGACAGACCCATGACGTCAACTCGCAAACGCACTTCGAGTCTGCAAATGCGTGAGACAGACTGACAAAGCAAAAGCCTTTTCTTCGGTTGACCTTGACCGTAAAATGTCGCCGCAGCTTGTTCACCCAAGCAACAAGAGACATGTTCCCGACCAGCTCTGCGACGTGCGTTCGTTCGCCTTCACATCCGTCGCGCAGTGGCAGGTGCTCCGACCCCAAGTTTTAGCGCAACGCGAAGCCCGGGGGGGGGCGAGGGATCGCGATTCCGTCCTCAATTGCTGCAGAGAAGCCCTGGAGGAGCCTTGGGAGAATGGAGCCTCAAAGGCGTTCCCAGACACTCCAGTAAGCCCCCAAGGCCCGTGGCAACCTTCACCCGCCCCACCTCGAGACCCGCCCAACCGCCTCGGTCAAATTATGACGCATGTCCTTTGGTAACTATCCGGACCGTCCCAGTTGTCACCTCCCTTTGTTGACACGACGAATGTGCCCCCGCCCGTGATTGATTCGGCGATACGAATACATGAAACCAACCGACCAGCGATGTTCAAAGCGACGTAAATCAACAAAAATGGTTACCAGAATAAGGCCAAGAGAGCCTCCCAATTTTGCACGACTGCTTCCCATATGGTACTGCGAGGTGGGCATCATCCTGAAGCACGGCCATCGATAGTCGATTCCGTCTGCACAACTTTACAGATCGCTCGGTCGCCTTGACATCTCGAGACAAAGACAAAGTCTCCGTCTCTCGAATATCCCATGCCGGGCGTTTCGACCCGGGCTATCAGCCATGGGGAACCGATCCTCCGCCCTCCACCCTCCACCACAAGATCCGAAACATGGCACGCTCGCCTTGGCACGGGGTCGATGATGTTATTGATCCAAGATGAGGAGGTTTCTCTCCTCGCTCTGGAGCCTGGACGTGCGCCTTTGATGTCTAACAGTCGCAGATCCATGCACTGTCAAAGCCTCTTGGCAGCCCGCTTCCGTACTGTGCAATTTACCCCAGGTTGTAACCAGGTTCTCAAATCCCATGCCCGAGGGGCTAGCCAGTCCTAGGAGCTTCCTCCTGTCAATCAGCACTCGGCTTCGTGTGTCACCAGGGCGAGCTTGGTTTTAGTCCGCAGCCGTGTCCTTGGGACTATCCCTTGGCATCTCTATTTCTGGTAGATGATGTCAACGGTCTGTGTACGTTGTGCAGTGTTGTTCTCCCCTCAGCTACCCTGGACAGGTACAGTTTGGGGGGGAAATACCACTTAGTTGCATAAGATAGCCTTGGTGACATTGCGCAGTAGAAACTTGTGAAGGAGCCAGGTAGGTTAGGCAACATTGAATGGATATCTCCTTGGTCAATATACAGTAATCAGTGGTAAATGTCTAATCCAGGCCAAACGTATCATCGATTAACCCCGTAAACTGGTCAACGACAGCTCAACCCATCCATCATAGCTTCGAGTTCCCACCAAGCGTCTTCTTGATCCTAAATCCATGCCTCGGCGCATGCACTCTCACCGTGCCATCACCCTCACCAGTCTCGTATACCACCTCCCGCGAGTCGATCCCAACCAACACCCCCTCGTCCTTCCCGGACGACCCCGTGTCCGTTGGCCACACCCGAACGCGATCTCCCCTCTGAAGCCCGCTCGCCACGACCACGGCATCTTCTGAGTCCACCGCCCACTTATTAGTCTCGTTGAAAGCCGCCCGGATGATCGCCTGCGCGGCCGCCTCACCCGTCAGCGTCGCCAGCTTGCCCGCCTGCTTCTTGCCCGCGGACACGGTGTCCTGGAACCGTTGGACCCAGGCGTACACGCGTGGGAACGTGGCGGGTGAGAATCGATCCTTGGGTAGCGCACCAGGGATCCCCATCAGCCAGTGGAACGGCCACACGGCCTCGATGTCAGCGAGGCTCGGCCGCGTAGTCTTGAGGATCCACTCCCGCCCGTCGGCCAGCAGCGTCGTCTCGAGGAGCTCGAACGCCCGATTCAACTCGCCGAGAGCCTCGGGCCGCGCGGCGTCCATACCCTCGCGACTGAGACGGCCCCCGATAAAGTCTCCTCGGTCACGGAAGTAGGCCGGGTCCTGGAGCAGAGGCAGGTCCGTCGGGAGGAGTTGGACCGCCTTGTCGAAGAGGCCGCTGTCGGTGGTAAAAGACGACAGGAGGCGCTCGACGGCAAGCTGGTCGGCGTCTGTCACGCCCAGGCGGGGAAGCTCTGGGAAGAGCGCCTCGAGCTTGGGTATCTGTAGTCGAGTATCAAGATAGACATCGCGGCCAATTGAAAGAATCGGGATGCGACGATATGAGATCCCAAGCCGCGACACGTCGGGCCGGGGCATCATAGGAGGTTGTATCTGCTCCAGCGTCAGCAACCGTGTCCATGCTACCGTAAACAACGCACGTCGAGACTCACACATTGGCTGTATGGGATTCCGCGAAGAGCCAAATACCAGATAACCCGCCTGGCATATGGCGAGTATGGGTAGTGGTATAGAATGATGCTAGGGCTCGACATTTTGACCTCGTCCTAATACCGCCGTAGTATTGATAAAAGGTATGTGTGCTTTCAGTAGTATTTAGGGATTCAGAAGTCAGACGCTCGCAGACGATATATAAAGTCCTAATCATGGATTCTGGCCTCTAGACGAGGCACAGCCCAAACCTCACAAGTGTCTTACGCCGAGCCTCGGTTCATATATGCGGGGTGCAGGGCGCGCTGCTGAGTTACGTTCTTGGTTGGCGTTGAGCCAATAGCGTGTTACGCTTTGATCCGAGCGTTTCCATTCCTCGAGTTGGGAGCACACGTACAACACTACAGACAAAACACTAAAGCATGCGGATACGGTCTGACAAACTTCGTTGATTTTCTCATCTCTGCTATCTGTTGGCAAAGTCTCAGTTGATCTTGTCCTCAAAGTTCTCCTAAGTCATTAGTTGTGCCCACGGCTCACAGCTCACAGCGCACAGTCCATAGCCCCTACCAATGCGGGCCAATCGACGTAACCTAGGCCAAGAGAAAGGCACACCGATCCCACTGTCGCAGTTTTGAAGCTACGATAGAAACAATTCCATTACCAACCACCGCCGTCTGTGGCATATTGGGTCGTTTCGGCGCCAGAACCACCGCTCCAGGCAGCATCACCGCCGGCGTTGGCGGTGTTGTCAAAGCTATCATTGGCCGCTGCTGGGAAGCCGTCGCCATTGAAGTCCTGCGACTCGACAGGAGGAACTTTGCATCGGACCTTTGTGTGCCCGAATTCCTGGCAGTTGCTGCACTGAACCTTGCTCCCTATGAGATCATTAGGCAATCTGCATATTGATTCATCGGCCATCACAACTTACAGTCACGGGGCTCAGGGCATTCCCTGCTGAAGTGTCCCGTTTTCTCACAGTTTCGGCAAGTGACGGTGTCCATGTTTCGAGGTTGATCGCATTCCTTGCTCATGTGGCCCTCTTGGCCACAGTTGCGGCAAGCCCGGCCACCACCCTGAGGACAGTCCTTTGCGAAATGGCCCACTGCACTAGTTAGCTGTGAAGGAAAAGGGGTCAAAAGAGACGTACTCTCGCTGCACTTGCGACATTCGACATTCTCTGGGTTTGGCGGCTCCTCGCAGTCAGCCACCTTGTGACCAGATTGCCTGAATTTTAGTTAGTTCTCAGTGTCGTAGAGGGACTGCAACAATAGACTCACCCGCAGTTCTTGCAGGCAAACTTGTCGACACGAGGTTCCGGGCCTGATAGGTTAGCTATAATCGTGGGATGGATTTAGGCCATTACTCACAGTCTCTGACACGGTGGCCATCACCACCGCAGTTGTGGCATGAAATCTTGGGACCGTCGGTTCTCTCGACCTTTTCCTGAGTGCAGAACTTGGAAACGTGACCAAGCTCCTTGCAGTTCAGGCATAGGGGGACGCCCTTGTCCATAACATCGCCGGCATCGTCCAAACGAGAGAGAATTTCGGCTCGATCTTTTGGCCACCCTTCGAGTTCACGAGGACGATCAGCCTTCTCAGAGAACCGATAGGAGACAGTGTACTTCTTCCCCATTTCTCCCTTGAGATTCATGTTGGTGAAGATGCTGATCAAAGGTTTCTCAGTTGCAATCAGCCAAAGGCCAATTGATTGTTCAATGAGGGCCTCCTGAAGCTCGCGATACGTGATATTTCCGTCAAGAGCCTTGATGTACTCTTGCACAGCCTCTTTGGCGTCATCGACATCACGCTCAGACACTGCCTTTTCGAGCTTCTGCCAAGCCTCGTCCGGGGTGACGCTGGCAATATGGTCACGGTTGATCTTGCGAGCGTTTTCGCAGTTCTTCCGCATGTGTTCTTGTAAAGTTAATATAAATCCCAACATTAGACTCGAGTGACGAACCTTCTTCTCCGCAGTTCTCACAAACCATTGGTGGTTTGTCAGGGCAGTCCCTGATCATGTGTCCTGGCTGCTTGCAGTAGCGGCAGGCCATCTCCTCGGCAGTGGGACACTCGGCTCTGCGATGACTTAAAAGCCGTTAGCATTCCAGGGCTGGGTTTTCCGAGACAAGAACATACCCAGTCTCGCCGCAACCAAAACATTTGTCATCACTGTTGCCATTGTCCTGGCTAAAACCGGTACTGTAAGTTTGGTCAACACGTTATACTTAGGCTACAGGTGGCTTATCATGTTCTTAGAGATAACTTACGCCCCCTGTTTATGCTCCTCTCGGCCGATGGCTCTAAAATCCGCCTCAGAACCGTACGCAGGTTTGTCATCGATGAAGTTGTCCTTGGAAGTCTGGCCAACAGACGCGGATGCACTCGCCGAAGTCCAGATGTCGCCTGGGCGAGCAGCCGTTGCCCATTCTGCCATTTTGATTTTTTTCCTGGGGCGTGATTGATCGAGAATATCTGTCAACAAGGACATGTCAGTGGATTTCAAGACAAGATAGTAGATGAAAGATGTCGAGGAAGATGAGATAGAAATAATATGAATTTTTAGCGGCAATAATTCCACGCTTCTTTTTCACCGTAAAAAGAAAGACCGAAGAAAAAACGCAAATGAGATGAAAGCACTAAGAGAGAAAAAAAGCAGAGCCAGAGAAGGAGAGTTTACGACACACCCGGCTGTCTAGCGACTGAAAAGCTGGTCAACCTTGCGGTCTGCAGCAAGACGTGCCTGTTCATAGAACCACTGAACTTCAGACCAGGGAATATAACCTCTTGGAGAAGAGAAAACAAGCCAAGTGCTTACCAGCAGGTTTGTGACGGCGGCTTTGCCGTAGATAAAGTTGTTTTTGGCAGCGTGAGAGCGTAAGAGAGTGGATTCAAGAGCCGGCAGGGCTTTGCAGACAAAGAGTGGAATATTTCAAAGAGTTTCTGTGTTGAAAAAGGTATTAGGAGGAGAATTCCTAATGCCTTTATGCCTGAATGAGAACGCAGACTTGAGGAAGGCACGTCTCAGCCGAGCTTCTAAAGTTGAGAAGATGAAGCTTTGAAGAAAAAAGAAGCGGAAAGGCAGGGGCGAAAAGGGAAGGAGCTCTGGTTTTCCTCAGATACACACCTGTCAGGCAGAAATTTCTGTTCGCAGCACCAGCTGTGGACGGCTTTCACCAGCTGGGGACAGCTGGTAGTAGATGTTGACCACTCATTCACTGGTAAACGCTGGGAGGCACGGGCTTCTTTTGACCTATTATCTTAGCTTCTTAGGAATAAACACCCCAAAGGATTGGTCAGGCCAAGGCAAACAAATTCACTGTGGCTAATAGATGGGACGCGGCATTGGGTTGACGGGTGGGTGCTTGAGGAAGTGATTTGGCTAACCGGTTAGATTGTTTGCTAGTAGGTAGCTGTTTGAGGAACATCTCCTGATGTTAAAACAGGTATCTCCTGTAGTATGTATGTTTACGATGATCAATCGGTAGGTCTAAACACTATGCTGTGTTGTAAACTATCCTTGCTATTACTTCTTTTTCCACCTCTCTCTCCCGAATATAAAATAGAGTACCTTGAGACTCGATGCTGATATTGAATGACCACTTACTACTAATGCAAGTAGGACAAAACTAGGCGCGGCCCGTTTCTTAACAGTGGCTAGGTCGAACATGATCTTGGGTTCTAGACCTAGGCCAGTTTTGGCACATGGACTACGATAGTTGGACGTGCACTCTGAAGTAATAACGCAAACAATACGGAGACCCCACATGTCTCAAGACATTCGTCAGTGCTCAGGGTCATGTACAGTACGTACGCGAACGACCTGTGCCAGCAAATCCCGTGACCCCGGAAATCCTCCCCCCGCAGCGAAGAAAAAGCCATGCAGCGCGTCAAAACCAAGCATGGGCTGGGGCAAGGCGAAGAGGTGCTCACAAGGGCAACCCACGCCAAGTGCAAACCGTTCCGACAAATCTCCCGGCGGGGATTGGTCCGAGTTCGCACCACCCGCCTCGCCCAAGATCATCGGAAGCCCCCTTTTTTTCACAGACTATTAGGCGATAGGTCAGCGTAATCGGAAGAGGCCGTATAGGATGGCGTACCAGTCAGCCAGCCCTCGAACGGCCATGGTGCCTGGCTCAGGGAAGCCAGCAGCCGAGTCGTACGGTTTGGCAGGCGACTTTTGCGCAAGCGACAATTGCCGTAATTGAGTTGCCAGATTTTGCTCGGCACATCTCCGAGGAGTTGCGGCCACCGCGATGGTCAGCACAGAAAACGGCAGGACTGCAAGAGGACAATTGAGGAATTGATACCTAAATCTAGGTAAGCAAGTGGTCATCACGCTCTCGCTTTAGCCTTAGTTGCTTGGCTTCTGGATACAGGGTCGATGGTGGCTTACTCCGCACCTCCGCAGTCGGAACCAGGGGGTGCTTATCGATATCGTCCTCGATCGCTTTCCGAGGAAAAGCAGAAAAGAACCCCGCAACCTGAACATTGATGTAATACAGTCTGCAATTTCCTTAATTACTACTGTTTATACCATACGACATCAAGTTTAATGCACAGTGCACAAATTCCAAACACACTGTAGATATAGTTCACCCCCATTGACTAATCGAGTTCACACCAATCCAATATCTTGGGCGAAAAGTCCTCGGGGCTCCTACAAATCCAACGCCATCTCCCCCAAGCCCTCTCGCCCGTGTCCTCACTTCCTCCCTCGCTCCCTCTCGCTCCTTATCTGCCTCTCCCGCAAATCCTTCACCATGGCTCCCGCAATCCTGATGTTCGACTCGAGCGACGACTTCGTCTCGTCCACGCCGTCCGTCTCGCCACCCAAGCGCACCCTCCTCCTGGCGCCTCCCTCGCTCGCTGCCCACTCGTCCGCCCTCACGTCTGTCGTCTCCGGCTATGATCGATCTGTCACCGACCTTCAGATGCTCGATCGCCTCTCCGCAGGCTTGGTCAAACTGCCGCACAACACCTACGACCTGGTCCTGATCCTAGCCGACGCCTCCTCCATGCTGGGCGAGTCCCTAGCTTTGATGAACCGAACCGTCCTCGGCCCCGTTGCCGAAGCGCTCAAGCCCAACGGTCGATTGCAGGGGCAGAACGGGAACAACTTAGAAGAGTCGACCCTGTCGAAGGAGGCGGTTCTGGCAGGCCTGGTTGCCTCCCGAGGAGGCTTCGAGAAGCCCGACTACGGAGATGGCGAGGGAGTCGTTAGCCTGAAGTTCGGAAGCAAGAAGAAGCACCAGGCTGGGGGCGCTTTCGGAAACGGGGCCGTCTCCCTCAAAAGGAACATCGCCAAGGTTGAACCGCCAAAGCTCGCTGTTCCCCTCGGGGTCGGTTTCATCGACCTCAGTGACGACCTCGAAGACGACGACCTCATCGACGAGGATGACCTCATGACCGAGGAGGACCTCCAACGCCCTGTCAATATCCGTATGCTCCCCATCTTTGCCAACCCCTCCCCTCCCCCCTACCTCCTACTTACGCTAACATATATCCACAGCCCTGGAGTGCCAGCCCAAGCCCGGCAAGCGACGACGCGCGTGCAAGGATTGTAGCTGTGGTCTCGCCGAACGCCTTGAGGCCGAAGACGCCGCCAAGCGTGCCGAAGCCGACAAGAAACTTGAGAGCGTCAAGCTTGCCTCCGATGACCTAGCCGAGGTCGACTTCACCGTCCAGGGCAAGGTGGGCTCCTGCGGCAACTGCGCCCTCGGCGATGCTTTCCGATGCGACGGCTGCCCCTACATCGGCCTTCCGCCCTTCAAGCCTGGCGAGGAGGTCCGACTGCTGAATAACGATGTCCAACTGTGACGAGAAGCACTTGTAATGAACCATGGGAACGCAGCAATGCAGGCGTTAGACACTTGTTTTTGGGATGGGTGGATTCTGTGCCGGACCCAGGATAGGAAAGGCTTCCGCGCACACACACAAATCACGGTCAGGGGGGCAAGAGATGTTTGTACGGGGCGCTTCACAATTAGATCCGGCGTTCTAGGCGCAGCTTAGCCCATTTAGATGACATAAAAATCGATTTGCACTGTCAAAAACTCCGTACGCCGCTCTAACTGACATGCTCTCCAACCATGTAGGAATAGTAGTCCGGGACTATAGAGTACAGTAGACATGTTTTCCCCGACCCAAGCGGCAAGAAGATTACACAAGTTCCATATCATCGCGAGCCTGAGGCCTTCTGGTTCTTTTCGTTGTCCGAGTCATCATCACTATCGTCGCCCACGGAATACTTTGCGACAGTGGGTGTCTCGACATGTAGATCATCCAACTCGCTCTCGTCGAAAGCAGCGGCTTCGAGATCGCCGGGGCCCGGCTTTCCCCGAATGCCATCTAATCGTCCTGAGGACTCGTGATCAGCAAGGGCATGATAGGCGGTACCCTTGCGGCGGCGCTCACGCCAGATGAAGTAAGCCCATGCCGTAGCCGCGACGGCCACGATGACAAGGACTATCTCACCAGACTTCTGATACGCAGCCCACTTAGCCTCGTCCAGCTTCTTCTGCTGATCTTCGTGGGCTTCCTGAGTCTTGTTGGAGGCGCCGCCGACGGTGGTCTCGGGTCCCTTCTCTCCATCAATACGGCTGTCAGCAGGATCTCCGCCAATCTTGTCGATGTTGATACCCATGAAGCGGTCCAGCATGTCACGGCTCCGGCGGGGCAGGTCAAAGGGGACCATGTGCGATGAGTTGTAGAATAAGACATAAGTCAAATTCCGGGCTTCCTGATAGAAGCCCGCAGCTTCGCCCTCAAAGGTCCAGTCTCGGCGTGGGGCCCAGTTTCCCGGGGTCACCTCGAATCCCTTGCCGCCGTTCCACTTCATGTTGTTGAGCATCTCTTCAGTACCAACATGGTTGCAGATCAAATCTTCTGCTCCCGAGAAGAGAAGAATTGGAACCTCCTTGAGAAGATCGGGAAGATAGTCGATAGAAGGCCTCGAGTTCTTCGTATTGAAGGCCGAACCGACAGCGCCGTTGCACTCCTGCCATCCAGTGTTCTTCTGTTCACTAACATGCAGAGCACTAACAACCTCCGGCTTTCGTAGGTAAGGGCTCACGTGCTTCAAATCCGGGGGCCAGTTCATGCCACAACTAGGGTAGGAGTCCTTCAGTCGCACATCGTACATATTTATGCACGCATCGTCGCCATTGCCCGACTTGGTCATCCTGAGGATGGATGTCAAGATGGCCTCGCATTCGCTGTAATCGACGAGGCCGGGCTCCGTGGACATGCGCTTTTCGCATGTTCTTAAGTCGCCCTTCAGTTGCTGATGTTCATCCGAGTCCTTCTTGATGAGTCCTTTCTCGAGGGCAAAGGTGATGTAGGCAGGATACTGCTCTTTCGGAGAGATCCAGCCGTTTCCAATCAGCAGCCCTTTCAGGTTCCAGGGTGCCTCGGCGTTCTTCTTGTTTCGGTCGAGAATGGCTTTCGCAATGTAGGGAATGTGTTGTCCGGCATACGACTCACCAGCGATGTAGATCTAAGCTCGGTCAGCAAATAAGAGCAGTCAACGGAAGGAATGGGATGCCTACGTCATCGGTGTCATACTCGGGGAACAGAGCAAACCACTCCTCGAGGAACTGGACAAACTGGTTGGCCATGTCGTCCAGCTCGTGCACGAAGCTGTCGGTGTCGACGTAGCTAAAGCCAGTACCGACCGGGTTGTCGACGAAGAGCAGGTTGGCGAATTCATGCCAGGAGCCGTTGTTCAGGACCAAGTTGTCTCCCTCCTGGACCCGGTAAGGGCCGATCTCCATCATCGCGCCATCCTCGGAGCTGCAACCCGGTCCGCCATTGATCCAGATGACGGTGCGCTGCTTGTCGGCGATGTGCTGGTTCTCGAAGTGCCAGAAGAAGAGGTTTCCGTTGTGCTCAGGGGTGATCTCGATATGGCTTCAATTCAGGGACACGTCAGCACGGCGGAAGCAGCGGAGGCTCGGAATTACGTACCCAGCATGCATCTTGATGGGAGTAGAGTCGGTGGGCACTCCAGGAAGGTTGCGAACATAGTAGTCGGCAGCCGAATTCCCCGTGCAGCCCGTGGCTTGCCAGAGCGCTAGCGAGAGCAAGGCCGGCCATTGTCTCGGGGACGGCAGCAGCGAGAGGAGCGCCATGATGATGCGGACGGGATGCCGCGACGGGCTATTCGTAGAGGAGACACACGCAGTAGTGGCGACGGCGCGGGAGCCTCGAGAACTATAGCAATTTCGTCATGTATTGGAGGATAATAGAAAGAGTCGAGGGAGATCGGGTTGTAGGATGACGGATTGGAGTTTGAAGGTCTGAAAGGGAGAGGTGGCCCGGAAGGACTAAGTCCGTACGTAGGTTGAGACCCCCTTGTTGGTCCGTGGCGGGACGGGGATGCCTAGCTTGGATACGAATAGATGGAGGCTCCATGCGTGGTACGTGGTACGCGGGACGCGAAACGCAGCGGCTGATTTAGGGGCGCAGTTAGCGGCGGAACGTTCCCTAAAAAACTAGAGAAGAGGCATCACAGGGCCTATTTCGTGTCTGTGCAGGCGAGCGTGGCGCTCTGTTGCCGTTGGAATGAGTGCTGAATGAGTGCTGAATGAGTGCTGAATGAGTGCTGAATAGTGCTGAATAGGAACCCCTCGCAGTCTGTTCCTCAGGCTGCTGGAATGGATGCCTCAGTTCATTGTTGGCTGCCATCATGGTTGTCCCTGTGCAAACTCACGGCCTACCTTTACCACTCCCATGGAGCCGAGTCCGTAGGCTCTCAAATGGTATTGACAATTGAACCGAGTTATTCCAGTATCATTGCCGTATCATTCTTGCCAAGCTGTGCGTGTGCAGGACGCCAACATGCTAAGCTTTCAGACATTATCAAAGGCTCCGGCTTGAAACTGATGAATGGCGATCGTTTTTGCTTCGGGCTCTCACCACTCACACACATTCGCTAGTGTGCCTAGGGAATTTTTAAAAACCCTCCCTCAACCAACAAACCAGGCCCATCGCAAAAGTTATCCCGAGTCAAATCGCCTCTCCCAGAAGGACAAAAAAAGGTTCCGTCTATTCATAAGCCCACGAGTCCTGAACCAGCCTTCTTCCGAAGCTGTCATCAGCCCGTTTGTGCGGACATAGGTACGTTGGTTGTGTGCAGCGCCCTGCGACCCTAAAACCATGGCGTCTTCTGGCAAGACCTTCATCGTCGAGCATCTCGATCCCGAGCTGGGCCCCTGGTCAGAGCTCGAGTACTTGGCCATTGCCTCTGAGACGCAGGCCACCGGAGGTTCCTTTATCCTGTCCAGCCTGCCACCCACGTTCCAGGTTCCGGCGGACCTAGGGAGCAACCCGGCGTTCAAGGCTGAGAATCGAGGTGTGGAGGAGCTTTACGCCGGCGAGAAGGCGCGCGTGTGTCTTCTCGACCCATCCGCAGCCAAGGATCTGTCTCCCGAGGACGGCGAGACGTTTGATGCTTTCTTGTTTGGGGGGATTTTGGGTATGTGACCCTTTCCTTCGCGAAGCAGGGGCCGTGGCTAAAGTGTTTGATAGGCGACGATCCTCCTCGAGGTGGGTGACAATGACAACTTTCTGTCTCACCATTCGTTGACGCGACTCTCCAGACCGAACCTCCGAGTTGAGAAAGAAGGGGTTCGAGGGCCGCAGGTTGGGGCCCAAGCAGATGACCACTGACACGGCCGTGCGAGTGACTCGCATCGTGGTGCAAGACAAGAGTTTGTTCTCTGACGATGGTCTATGCTATACAAGTTCGCTCACTACAAACAGTTGCGCTCGACAAGGTACCCTACGTCGACTTCCCGGAACTTAAGTTCAGCAAGCATGAGAGTACCGAAATGCCCTTTCGTTATGTCACCAGCGAAGACGGAAAGCCCATCATGCCTAAGGTAAAAGTTCATCAAATCTAGTTATGCATGATATACTGATTATGACTACTAGGGTATGGTGGAATTGATCCAGAAAGATGCGGACAAGGCGGTAAATGATTTATTCTAAGCCACGTAGTGTGTTCGGGTCCAGAACGATCCGTTGAGGTATCATCACAACGTTGCCTCAGCCGCGGACTAAGCTTCCGGGTGTGTTTCAGGCGTCGATCATACCGATAGCCCCCGTCTTGGAACATGGGGAGGCTAGATGTCAGAATTCGGGACGAAAGCTTGTTTTCTGACCGGAAAGACTGTTGGGATGATACCAAATTTATCAGACGTGTCGCAGTGCAACGCGCAGCAACTCAGATAAGTGACTGTCAGGCAATATGCTATACCAACACCTTGTGCTCCCATAATCACATGGCGCTAGATACTATCGTCAACTCCTCATTTCATATTAATGGCTCATTTGCTTTCTTGGCCTCCGTTTAGAGCGTGCTGTTGCTAACTATTGCTATGCAAATCCCACCGCAGCGTTGACGCAGGGTATAGGGTAAGCATCCCGCCAATAAAGTATCATGATATAATGATCCCATCTGGTTATGCATTGTCGAATAAATAAATTAAAACTGGAGAATATATGGTTTCTGTTACTATTAATTTGGGTTTGGATCTATGTTGGCGCCTACAGTACCTACTTGAGGAGATGCGTGGCCATGAATTTGAACATCAATGGTTTTTAGCAGACGCATAAATCGAAAGTCCTAGGCCTACAATTCAGAGAATCTATGTAAAAGCGGGAAATGAAAAAGGAGAATCAGCTCAAGATCAAACAAGATCACTAAAAAGCCCGTCCTTCATATTGAGCGTCAAAATATTTATAAAATTTCCGTATGTGAAGGTCGTTAATCATGCTGGCAATCACTCCAAAATGCACATAAGCAGTAATGCACCAAACGCGACGTCAGTCCATTCGCCGCTCGATTTTAGAGCAAGCCGGTGACCATGGATATCGGAGGCCAAGTTGTACAATATAGGATATTCGTCATTTTCAGATGAGGGCTCAGTTAGAGGTGTATAATGAGAGGAAATCCCCAAAATGCTACATACTCTTCTCAGGCCTAGAGTACTTGGCCGCAAATATTCTCCCTGGCGGCAATGTCTGTCTACCAACCCAACGCGACCCGCCCACCCTCTACGAATCCTCTTCTGCGGCTCGGATGAGTTCAGCTGCGCATCATTGAAAGCTGTACACGAGGAGCACAGTCGAAATAGGGACCTGATAGAGTCGCTGGATGTCATGGTTTTGCCATCAAAACGGGTGGGTAGAGGGTACAAAGACATCCGCGAAGGTAAGGACCTCTGTCCTAAGGTAGTACGCCGAACTGATCATTGCTGGCAGTACCATGCAAGGTGTTGGCAGAGGAGTTCGGGTTGAGAATCCATCAACGCGAAACCTTTACGAAGTGGGAGGTGAGTTTTGAGGGCGGAGGTGCTTCGATCAATGGCGAGGACATACATGACTGAAACTCAACACAGCTACCGGAAGAAACAAATCTCGTGATTGCCGTCTCATTCGGATTGTTCGTTCCTCCCAGGATCTTGAGGTCGGCTAAGTACGGGGGACTCAATGTGCACCCGTCCCTTTTACCTGAGTGAGTTCCCATCATTTCCTTTCCAAGAAAAATGATTGAAGACCTAACATCTACAGCCTCCGTGGTCCTGCGCCAATTCATCACGCCATCTTACGGGGCCATAAGTACACTGGAGTTTCACTACAGACCTTGGACGATAAAGCTTTTGATCACGGTACAGTGTTGGCCCAAACGCCACGTCCGGGCATATTAATTCCTCTAGGGTCAACTGTCCAGGAGCTCACAAGCCAGCTGGCCCCAATAGGGGCGCAGATGCTGGTGCAGGGCCTACGAGACGGTGTATATGTCTCTCCGCGTCAGTCACAAGGATGGAAAGCTGAAGAACTTGAGGGTAAGGAATTGGTGCATGCGCCCAAGGTCAACAAGGTTGACGGTCAGGTTGACTGGGCCCAGTGGGCGGCGGAAGACTTCTCTCGTCGGACTCGGGTTCTTGGGTCGGTATGGACACGCGCGGTTAACAAAAAGGGTGACATCAAACGGCTCATCATCCAAGATGCTGAGATGGCGAGTGTCGACTCCTCGATGGAAGACCGGATGCCGCTGTCCTTTGTACAGACTCTGGGTACTGACATAGAAGACGTGCGACACCAAAGACTATTCACTGAACTTGGTGATGGAAGTTGCCTTATACAGCTCATCAATGGAGAGCGGATTCGAGTGAAGCGGATCAAGGAAGAGGGCAAGCCAGAGCGCGATGCTGCTGTTGTACTTAGGTCCTACGGTTCACTATAAGGGCGAACTAGGATGACGGAGACTGGCATTTTGGAGATAATCCGTATTCGTATTGTTGTGCTGTAGTTTACATCTATCTATAGACTCACGAAATGAAATAGCCGTAGGTACTTGTTTGTGTCGCTCGCTCACTTCATCAGCGTCCACCGACATAAGCACCTCAACACCGCTAGAAGATCCGTTGGTGACGTAGGGTAGAATCGGCCCGTACGTTGCCATGGGACATCTGCCTACGACTGTGGTTCACACCCTCGAGAGTGCGTGATGGTGCTTTTGGTCCGGACACAACTCACGTACTGAATCGTTCAAAACTGAATGAAGAAGAGCTGACACACATATATATATGAGCGTCGTTCTCCTATCTCCCAAAATAATAAGGCAACCCGAGACTACTGTACATAACCACTATTATCTTCCTATCCCCGAATATTCTAGGGACTGCAAACAACCAAGAGCTTGGCTAGGATGTGCGATATCGAAACCATCAACAACTATTGCTGGACTTGCAGCCATTATCTCAGTGGCTACTCAACGATCAATAGGTGCCAGGCTAATCTGGCAGGCCAGCAATGCCGGAAAATAACCATAAGAACGGATAACTATCTACGGACCACTGATTGTCCTGTGTGCAGGGGCAGGATGCCAGAAGAAGACGAGACGAGGGGAAGAAGGCGCCACAGAGATTGATGGCGGGAGGAGTAACTCAAGCGTGATATGAAGCTCAAGAGGCGAACTTAGAAGAACGTGACACTACCTTGAGATGAAGAAAAAAGATCATGTAGGTGTGACTAGTCTTTCTCGGAGAGAGGAGAGAGAGAGCAAGTGAAGTGCGTACTTGCATGGCATGTGAATACCTTGTCGCAACGCTGAGAAGCTGAGTAAGGTCCGCGGTCACAAGGACGTAAACCATTGCTCATTAATAAAACATCCATCAATGTGGCACGACTAGTGATGTTCTAACATTATGCGTTGTGCAATAGAAAGCTCCACTGTCATTGCTGGCTCAGTAATTGAAGTTGCAGTGAAGGATTGCAGTGAAGGATGGTAGTGAGGCCGTGCCATGGATGTCCACCTTCCAGCGTCGTATCACGCTGTTGAAGTTGACGTCCCTTAAATCTTCTGGATCATTGTTATCGTGCTGTTGGATGTGAATAAACTACCATGGGTTGTGAAAACGAGAGTAATTTTCTGCTCCCTGAACCAAAGTTGATGAAGATTAGCGTGTCCTGTTTGGAATTGACAATTCAGTCATTCCAAGAAGGGTGAATTATTAGGACTACCGTCAAATGGAATAAATCAGGAACTTGAGTCAGTCCCACCCCGTGCTGTGTCAGACCCCTGCTGTATATTCCGGCGGATCAATGGCTGCCTACCATAGCGGGCGGACTACTGTATCGTAGGATGCCGCGATCCTGTCGATCACTTTGCCTCTTTGGAGCCTTCTTGAGCTTGTTTCTCGTCCGCGAAGATCCTCAGCGTTTGAAGTTGACATATTTCAAGATTACCGTGTACCGGATTCTGGTACTTTTGAACTAATTAGGTGAGATCAACTCATGCTTTGATGGTCAACCATGAGCTATCTACCCATCTACCCACTGATGTTTTCATGGCTACGCGTCCACCTCTACCGGGCGTCGACTCATGCCGTTATCTCCTGCGCCCGTTGAATTCTTCAGTCTCCCGTAGTAGTATGCAGGTCCAACTCTCTGTTTGGTATTCGTGGATTGAGGATAACTCGCGAGAACGATGATAGGTCTAATGACGACGTCTGTGGGGATGAATAAGTCGGACTAAAAGCTTCCCATGGACGAGAGGTAAAACTTTTCAAGATACCTACTACTGTACTGCAGATGCCCACCAACTGCCTGTAGACTAGCTCGGAGGTAGTAATTGGGAGATGTTGCCGCTGTCGTGGAACACTTCGACCACTGATGAGTTGGCATGAATAAACCCCCCCCAAATTCGCCCGCGTGGAGCAGCATTTGGCGGCCCCACCCGCTGTCTCTTCAAGCCTCCGTCCAAACCTGGAACCTCCACCATCTTTTCCTTGCAACGCCACTTCACACACTGACGATGACTGGCTGAGACGGGCCTTCACCATGCCTGGCGGCAAATCCGCTGCCGCTGCGATGCACTACGGAAATGGCCTGAACCAATTAGCAAGGGTCCTTGATGATGATCCACAGGATCCACGGACCCTGGCGCCGGCCTGTCGGTAAATCGACGACTACGAATTAGCAAACAGCATTGCTTCGCCGAGTCGCGCCAGTCGCGCCCTCGGTGGCTCGGCGCCAACGGGCACCCTGCGCGCCAGGGGTTAGCGAGACGCCGACGACTGTCCTGCATTCCGCATTAGGTCACAGAGAGATGGGCGGATGGACCTCAAACAGCGACAGAGCCAGCCACCCAAGAATGCAAGCATAAACAATCAGGGATTCTCGATCCTCACTGAACAGGCCTGCTCCCGGAACTTCATGGTTCTTTACGAATACTCACGGCCTTGTTGACCTCTTACGGCCATTGCAAGGTGAGCAGCTTGAACAAGGTAGGGCACGTCTGGATGTTTCTGAACGTATCATCATTTCTGCCAGAGTTTTCCTCTAAACCGCTACTAGTGACCGCGCGGCAAAACACAACACACTCACTCGCCACCGTACTAGATGTTCAAGACACAACGTATGGATCTTGGCTTGTGAAACTGTACTTGTGAGCCTCAACTTTGCTCTCCTTTCAGGTCTGGTCAGAAAGTCCCTGCACTAGCCCTGTCAGGGGTGCGCTGTCTGGTCCTTCCTCAAGTACCATTCATCGTGCTACTACTATGTATCTACGTCTACCTGCATTAAAAAAGACAGCTAAGTACTACGAAGCACCATGGAATGACTCGCTCTCCTTGCAAGACGCTGTTCTCTTCTACGTACTACTTACGGCCCACCTAGCATCCTCGGTGGATACCATGGGCACGCTTTGTTATGCTGCCGTGGAAGCATTCAGAGTAGAAACACCGCCCTGGCTGCTATTTTCCCAATCATGTTGGTTGCCGCCCGTGGTCAATCTCCTGGACCCTCGAATTCCTCCAAAGGGACCTATCCCTGGAATCTGATTGGCACCTCGGTGATACGTCGCTCTCCCCGGAGAAGACGGTGGCTTGTCCTTGATCAAGATGGGTGCTTGGCTATTGGGACCAAGCACACCGTCTCCAATACCTTACTCCGTAGCAGACGAACCCTGGGAAGCTCATCCATCACGGAGCTCTGGGAAACCCACTCAACCCAGCCAGCCAAGTCCGAAAGGGGGAGGGAGCCTACGAAGCTCACTCAAAAACGTTCCTAACCCGGCACCGCAAGTTCAAGATGGACCTTCGTTTCTCATCCGTACTTTGTTCTTTCTTTCTTAAACCCGTTTCCCACGACTTTTTCTACTAGAGCTTCAGCTCGTTTCTTTGACGTATCGCACGTCTAGCCACTCACTCGTGTCACTGTCACTCTCTTCAGTGTTTTTTTTTGTTTACATTTGCGAAACCAATTTAGTATCATGGCTCCTTCTCTCCGTTCCGTGGGCACGGCTGCTCTAGCGTGTGTTGGCAGTGCCTCCGCCAAGCAGTGGTACCTTCACGACACCTACGATGCCACTAACTTTTTCGATAACTTCAACTTCTTCAGCGTAAGTTGCATGCAACCTGCTGTTGGTGGTGTCAACTAACATGGTAAACTCAGGACGCTGACCCCAACTTGGGACATGTTGCGTACAAGACACAGGAGGAGGCTACCAACCTCGGCCTGGCCAAGTGCGACGATGGCGAGGTTTACCTTGGCCCCGATATCACCAACGTTCTCGACAAGGGCACTGGACGTCCCAGTGTTAGACTTCACTCCAAGGTCGAGTACAACCACGGTCTTTTCATTGCCCGATTCTCTCACCTCCCCGAGAGCAAGTGCGGTGCCTGGCCTGCCTTGTAAGTTTCGAAGAGGCATTTCTTTGCATCTTGGCACTCTCCTAACTTTGATAGCTGGACTGTTGGCGAGCCCTGGCCTAACGCGGGCGAGATCGACTTGATAGAGGGTTGGAACTTGGCGCCCAACAACAAGCCCGCCTTCCACACTGGTGACTCGGATGAGCTTGGCTCTTGCAAGATCGATGGCGAGGGCCAGAGCGCTGTCATCGACACCGACAACTGTGACAACACTTACCAGAACGCCCCCGACCAGTACCTGAACGAGGGCTGCACTGTGGACGACTACGATGGCCCCTATGGCAACCCCGAAGGCGGTGTTTGTAAGTCATGACCACCACCTTAACAGCTGACCATATATTAACAATTCCCAGACGCCCTCGAGTGGACTGACTCGTTCATCAAGGTCTTCGCCTGGAAGTGGGACAGCGTCCCCGACAACCTGGACTCCGACGAGCCCAGCACCGACGCTTGGGGCACTCCCACAATGTATCTCAAGAACGACCAGTGCAACATCGATGATCACTTCGTCGACCAGACGCTCATCATCAACATTGCCTTCTGCGGTAACCCCGTCGGTAACGACGACATCTGGAAGCAGGCCTGCAGCGCTAAGACTAGCTACGATACCTGCGCCGAGTATGTCTCTGCTAAGCCTGGTGACTTTGGGAACACCTACTTCAAGATCAAGGACATCCGATACTTCAAGGCCTCCAAGTCCAAGTCTACCGCGTCCGAGTCCGCCGTCAGCAGCACCGCCTTCGCCGTCAGCAGCAGCACTGTTCTCGACACCGACGCCACTTCTACCTTTGCTACTGAGACTCGCCGACTCACCAACTCTACCATCGCCACTGGTACTAGGACTGGCGCTGAGACCAGCATCACCGCCGGTACTGAGATGACTACTTCTGTTGTCTACGCCACTTCCGTCAGCACCATCACTGCTTGCCCCTCTTCGGTCACTAACTGCCCTGTTGGCTCTGTTGTCACCAACACCGTTGCCTTGTACACCACTGTCTGCCCCGTGTCTGCCGAGGCCACTGCGACTGGCGGCTCTGGCCCTGGCTCCGGTTCCGACCACGACTCTGAGACCATCACCAAGACCGTCACCAACGTTCATACAATTACTAGCTGTGCCCCTGAGGTCACCAACTGTCCCGTCGGCGCCATCTCCACCGAGTACCTCACCACCACGTACTGCACCGGTAACGGCGAGGGTACCTTCACTTCCATTGCCCCTGGTTCTGATACTCCTGGCACCGGCTCCGGCGTATCTGAGACCGTTATCGAGAGCCAGACCAGCGCCGGTGGCTTCTTCCCTGCTCCGGCCCCCTCTAGTAGCGACAGCACGGCATCCTACCAGACTCCCGATGTTGTCTCTACTCCTGATGTCAACCCCAGTGTCCCGGCCTCTACTCCTAGCGCCATCTATACCCCCAGCTCTGTCGACACTCCTAGCTCCGCTTTTACTCCCGTGGTCATCATCGCCACCTCTGTCGCCAGCTTTGTTCCCACTACTGGCTTCGCACCCGCCTCTCCACCTACCACCACCCCCGCTGCCTCCACCGGCTCATCATCCTCCCCCAGCGTTAGCGAAGTGCCGGTCACTGGCAGCGCTGGCAAGATGAGCGCCAGCCTGGTCCTTATTATTGGTGCCGTCGCTGCTATGATGATCTAAAGAGAGAAGCCCTTAGATGTTTCTTATATTCTTCAATTAGATTTGTACATAGAATCGGATAATTAATTCTGGATATACATATTTTTTCTCACAAGGGTGTCTGTCCTCTTTCGAATCTTGTGACACGATTTGGTGTGTCTAGGTTCACTGACTAATGATGCAGCGAGGACAATCTGATCATATATCGTTTTCTATTTAAAATGAAAGTTTTCTAGCCATCCCGTGTATTTTCAGCTAGATGATTAGCTGTAGGCCACGATTATCAAATAAATCCATGGAGCTAGCAAGGACTGGACTGTTGATACGACCTCCGTAGCAGTCTCACTACAGAATGTTATGTCTCTATCTGCCTCTAGCCTTTCAAAGCACGAAGAGGTGTTGACGATGGAGAGTAAGTTGCTGGAAAATAGCGGCACTGGAGACGCAAGTACTACCACTGTTGGATAAATGACGAGCTCGAGACTCGATGTAACTTTTTTGCTCTGCCCATCCATAGAAGCAAACGGCCAGATGAGTCGCTGCTCTCCGAAACTCGATGCTCCGAAACTTGGAATCGAAGGAACATTAATATAGGGGTATCATTCAACTCCATCCCACATCCGTCTACTCCCCCAAGTGTTTCCTGGGGTCTCATCACGATAAACGGGTGCGGATCCACTCAGCCCATTTGCACAAGTCCTCCATGTGCTCTAGGACCTTTCCGAGATCGGCCCTGGTCAACTCCTTGCCCTTTAGTTTCTTGGTTTGAACGTCTCCGTCGCGCGGAATGACATTCTCGTTAGCAACCTCTATGATTCCATCTTCTAGGATCTTCAGGGTGATGTTAGCGGTCGAGTTCCGGAACGGAAATACGACCTGTAGATGCGGAATTGGGTGAACCCAAAGAGTGACATCTAGGTTTAGGTACTCTTCCGAGGGCATGTCTTTCTTAGGCTCCTCGGCTGCGGAGATGGAATCCATGAACTCCGCCAGTTCGTCCTTAGTGGTCGTGGTGCTAGTGTCTGCGCCGGGTGCTGGGGCCTTCCCATCTTTTGCTACTGGTTGTGTCTCCTTCGTCTTCGAACCAAAGCTGTTCTCGAGTAGAGTAGAGATGAAGGCATACTGCCGAAGCAGAGGTAGCATATCGATGAGCTGTCGGGGGTGAGAGAAGGGCATCTCGGAAACAGCCTGAGAATATATCTGCTTGTAGATGAAGAGGGTATTTCGATGTGGCTTGGTTGACGAGTTTCGGTCATTGTCATATACTCGGACATCCCGCTGCCGAGTGATAGTTCGCAGTTCACTAGGATCATGCGGGCTGCCTTGAGGGATAGGGAAGAACAGACCGTCAAAGGTGGGGGGGTAGCCGAAAATAGGAGGAGGATTTACGTTGGCGAACGTATGCAAGCGCATCCAGTCGCCCTGAGGGAGAATGACCGGGGGATCGAATGTGACGGTGAACATGACCTCAGGCACCCTCGCGGTTGACAGATCAGGTTGGAGCATCTCCCTGCCGGCGTTTTTGTTCTCCTCTGACGGAGGGAGCACAATGTGTTCGGGTTCTTGCCAGTCCAGATCTGGCATCTTTGGATTGATGGAGGGCTCAGACTTGACAATATCTTTGGATATCCAATTCTCAGATACCCTCACAGGAGTGTGTCCCATTCCGCCTGTAGGGGCACATCCGATCAGTAGCGACCAGACCTTTTCCTGAGTCTCGGAATACGCCGTGGTTTTGTCGCTTGACGGTGGAACAAGTCGTAGGGCTTTCCAGTACTGTATAGCTAGGCCAATGCGCTCTCTTGAATGCATGACGGGATAACCGTGCCTTGTGCACATGGCCATGATAGAAAGAGCGCGGTTTGTCTTGTCGCCCATCCCTGGTTCCTCGCGTAGCTTGGAAATGTCCCACTGGTGCAACCGTTCCAGGCTCTCATAAATGCCAGCCAGAGCCTCATGGCAATCAAGACCGGGAATTATGCTGAGCTTATCCAGATTCGCTAGCCGCTCCAGATTGACTGCAAACTTCGCCAAGGTTTTTGTTAGGGGACTTTGCTTTGGGAGGAGCTGGAGGTCCTGGAGCAAGATTTGACTTGCACGCTCGACGTGCTTGGTGACTGAAGGAGCCGATTCTGGGAAGACTAGCGAGATATTGGTGACAATATTATTATCCAGTACTATATCCAACTGGATAGTGGCCGATCCGGCTATGACGAGCGTTCTGGTTTTCCGGCCATTCGTCGCAGTGTGCTCCTCGGAAAGGCAGTCGAGTCCTAGGCGTTGTGCTAGGCGCTCCAAGCCAGCTTCACTGACAAGTCCCTTCTTCTTCTGCGAATAGTTAGAGAGGTTGGAAACAGGATCATGGGCTACGTACATTCAACATATCCATGATCGTCTCCAGCCGCTTCAGCTTATCATCCTCGCTGACGAGGGCACCCAGGCTGCCCAGACCCGCAACACCGACGTTTTCAAGACCCATATCGAGACTGCCGCCCATAGCGAGAGCACCCATGGCCGCCGCGGTGGACGGGCTGTCGAAGTTGAGGGGAGCGTTGGTCTGCTGGGCCATCATTGTCGATGTCGCGGGCGACTTCTTGAACTGCTGGGGCGACGAGCGCGGCCCTCGAGGGGAGAAGACTGCATGGGCGGGATTGGAGAAGGGCGTCGAAACTGGAGGCGTTGCGGCGGCGAATTGCGAAGGAGTGCGGCCTTGCTGAGAAGCGGCGTGCTTCATGGCTGTGGGTGTCGCCATGGTGATGTATGTTGGAGGCTGATAGGCGCGTCGCAGGTTGCGCGAGATGAGCGCACGGCAGAGCTCGCCCTATGATGCTGTAGACATTCGCGGACAGCAGTAGGGTAGTATAAGCCGAAGAAGATGGTGAATTGCGGGAGGTTATTAGAAGGTTGCTTTGAAGTCGAGGCTGTGAAGTCATTAAGTTCCAGCCTTGTGCACGAACACTGTCAGGTACAAGCTCTAGGCCCCACCAACCCGGGTTTAGCCGCAGCAGCCCAGTTCCTCGTGCTTGGCGCATCTCGAATTCTGACAGGAACTACGAATACACAAGCAAACGACAGCTTCCAACGAACCCGACGATCGCGCGATGTCTTCTAACCCAGCATCTACGGCGGGATCAGCCGCAGCGAAAGCTTTAGCCCTTGCCAAGCAGCAGATTGCGCCGCGGTCGATATCAATTAGCGTGTCTCCGCCTCCCGTCGACTTCGCAGAGCGCCGCGCCGTCCTTCAGGTCTTGAAGCAGCATGGAGGAGTCGAGTTCTTCAAATCCGTGCCCGTACGTTTGCTTTGGTTGCAAACATTATAAAAGATTCTAACCATGGGTAACTGTAGGGTCACGACTCCATGTTCATCTCATTGATGAAAGACCGAGAAGCCGTCAGTAAATTGGTCACCACCAGCCCATTTCGCTATGCCGTATCGATACCTAAGAACTCTCCCGAGACTGCTCTATCTGCCGTGTACAGCCGCGATGGCCTCTCAAAACTGAAGCCTGTGACGAAAATGAAGACGGAAGGCACGTCGTCTTCCTCAGGACCCTCGCAAGAATCGCCCGAGAAACAATTTACGATCCAAGTCTGGCCGCACCCAGAATACAGACACCATATTAGCTCTCGGTCCGTTTTACACCGGGCATGGCCGGATATCATTGGGAAGAACGATTCCTTCATCACAAAGATCTTGAAGCAATCACTCCCAAAGACCATGGTCGCAAAGGGCCTCGCCAATTGGGACCCGGACCTGGGGAGGCAGCGGACATCTGCAGGGTCCAAGAACAAGATGCAGGAGCGAATACAGTTGATCTCAAGTATCCCTGGAAAAATATTGAAAGCGGCTGCACCGCGGGAGCAAGTCGCGGAGCAGACCGACATTTCGGACGGCAGTGTTGAACCTTCAACTGCGACTTCGTCTGAGCAAGGGACTGAACCAAGGTCTGAGGAAAGGTCTGACCAAACGTCTAACCAAAGGTCTGACCAAACGACTGCGCCAACTACCCAAGTCTAGCATCTGGAACACACCAGGCACAAACCACAAACCACAAACCACAAACCTGCAGGCCTCCTGGATCCCCTCCGTCTCCCACTGTCCCACCGCTTAACACCGTCTGGTTACATTGGATTGGATCCAACCTTGGCACCCATGCCACTTGCAAGCGACAGCTGAGAGCGAACGCAGCGCAACAGGAGCAACTCTGTCTCGGTTGCAATATTGATGAGACAACTGGCCATTCCATCCATTCCATCACCGCACCTCTTTGCCTTTCCTGATTTCAATTGGATCATGCCAAGTGGCCGTGTGACGTTGACACCAAGTCCCAGTGGCCTCCGGGGTCAAAGCAAGGAACATCGATCGGCGTACCCCGGCTCATTAGCCCCGATTCGACAAAGCCACATCACCTACGTCACCAAATGGCGGCTTTGCGCACTAGCATGAGGATCGCCTCGCAAGGCGCCACGACGCAAATTGGCACAAACAATTTGGCACGGCTTGTCGGCAAAGACAATTCTCTTGATGACGTCTCCCCCCAAGCCGTCGTCGCATGTGCGGTGGATCTGTGGCGTGCCGGCTTGTCTCCTTGGAAATAAGATGGATGAACCTGCGTCGCACTTACAGCATTCGTTCGAATACATATCTGTGAACAATCGCCCGTCCTTATTGGAGATTCCTCTCGTATCTAGTACCCAGCATTCAATCAATACCGGCCGTGCAACTCCAATTCCGTCGAAGGCTGCATCCTGTGCCCTCTCCTTTTACTTTCTCTCTCCACCTAGACCTTGTCGGCTGGACAAGACACAACATCACCATGGGCGTTGGACGATTCATCCACCACTTCGGCGCGTTTTTGCTCTTCGCAGCAACGGTGCTACTTGTCATTGTTGACATTACGGCTCCCGTTGTCAACGACATCTCCCTCCTCAAAATTGACTTGGGCAACTCTGCTACGGGCTCTGGCATCACATTTGGCACGTTTGGTTACTGCGTTCTTGATGTAAACGGACGGTATGTTCTGAAACACAATCACATCTCAAGTAAACAAGTATACTAATTTGCCATAGGGACGAATGCTCAAAGTCGCAAATCGGATACAACCCGGCCGACATTATCACTGCTGCTGAGGGTAGCGATCACTTTTCCAATGCCTCTGAGAACACTGCAAAGGCCCTGACCAGGGTCTTGGTGTTGCACCCCGTTGCCACCGGCCTTTGCTTCATCGCTTTCCTCTTGTGTCTCGGTGCTGGTATCATAGGATCTTTGGTGGCCTCTATCGTCTCCACCTTGGCTTTTATCGTCACCATCGTCGTTCTCGCCTGCGACTTTGTCATGTTCGGTATTGTCAAGCGCAAGGTCAATGGTGCCGACTCTGACAGCAGCGCTCACTGGGGCGTTGCCATTTGGCTCGTTGTTGTCGCTGCGATCTGCACGCTGCTCGGAACCATCGTGATCTTCCTCAGCTGCTGTTCCGGTCGACGTCGCCGCAGCCATGAGACTCGCAAGGTGTCAACCTACCACGAGTAGGCCTCAGCTCGCTGCTGGAATGGGATAATACCATACTCTGAGAAGTATGAAGCGAAAGGAGCGAGATACCACTCACGTTAATGAGCTAGCAAGCAATGGCTAGGAAATGAAGTAATTACGGAGGACGACGCGACTAGCGCTAGGCGTTGCACTTTGATTTTGACACACTATGATATCCCGCGTGAAGGCATTTCGCCTCACGTCGTCGTTTATGTTGTATATACGGATCAATCGAATCAAATCACATCAAATCAAAAAGTATTAATCAATGATTTCTAGTGCATCGACGACTGTTCATGCTCTCTCATTAATCAACCAATCTAGTAATGTTCACGCCGTCCCAGAGTGGGACGAGGAACGTCTCTAGCCTTGGGTTTGATACGCACAAGTCGTTGAACTCCCTCACCGCAACGACGTGTTTCATTCTGTCCTCCTCCAAGCTCGCTTCTCCAAGGGCATTGATGTCCGCCACAAGGCCCCTTCGCAGAACGTTGTCGGAGATGATGAGCGCACCAGGGCGCAGCAGCCGACTTGCGCTCCCAGGCTGAGACCCGTCGAGGAGCTGCTTGAGATAGCCGGGATATCCTGTTTTGTCTGCATCGATGAAGACGATGTCATACGGCTCACTGGGGTTCAGCTTGGGGAGTCTGGGAGGTATGCATCAGATGCTAGATCATGGTATGATAACGAGAACCAGGGGACTGGGTACTCACGTCTCTGCGGCAGAACCGATGATAATGTCGATGTTCTCGATGCCGTTGGCAGCAAAGGCGTCTTTAGCTAACTTGGCATAGTCGGGCTCGAACTCTAGGCCCGTGACGCGTCCTTCGGGGCCGACAGCGTGAGACCACACCATGGCAGAATAGCCAACATAGACGCCGATTTCCAAGACTATGGAGCTTAATAGTCAGCAGGGTTGCGCGGCCATGAGTCGCGGAACTTACCTCGCTTCGCGCCGATGGATCTGGCCAAAATGTAGTTCCACTGAGATTGGAAGTTGGAGCTCAAGAACATTGAGTCATCGCGGCTCGTTGAGATAGAGGCGTGGAACTTGGTGATGTGCTTGGGCAACGGCGTTGAGTGCTGGGCAGAGTACTCGGTGACGCTGCGACCGAGCTCGGGGTTTGCGTACAGCGGGGTCTCGTTGTCCTTCATTTTGAAGCTGTGAACTAAAGATAATTGTACAAGAGGAGTATATTTAAAAAAGGTTATAATTATTTGCTTTGGCTTTTGTGTTTGACTTCCACACGCCGAATCGAGTCAGTTTATATGTTATTCGATTCGCTCGGAGTCCGAGTCGACGTCGTGTCACAAAGCCTCTCCACCTTGCCGACTTCGGGACCACCAATAGACCGGCCTTGCGGCGGTAAGTAGCTCGGAGTTAAAACGGCTTGACAAAGTGAATAGAGGCGTGATAAGCTGATGACGACGAGGCCACGGAGATGGGTGCGGAATTTCGGCGCACGGCAAATGCTGCCCGCACATCTAGTCTGTATCACTTGACGTAACTTTGGGCGGGGTTGACACGATTACTATTGGGTACGAATACACTCACGCGAGCCTTGAATAGGATATGCCGCAACGTCGGTTATTTAAAAGCAATTATTAATGACAGAACAGAGGCGTCTAAGCTATCTAGGCGTTAATACTCCCTGCAGCAACTACTAGATATATCAAATCCACACTCCTACCATCCGCAATAGAAGTACTTTTCCAATCCATCCTGCTAAAGGGTTCTCGTAGTGTCGTCCGTGGCTTACATGAGCATGAAAGTGACCAGACCGGCAAGGGCGACGCCAACAGCAGACACGGAGTTGCGACCGGCGGCGGCGGTGGGGACGACTAGGGGCGTCTTCAGAGGCTCCTCCGGCTTGACAGGAACGACAGGAGGAGGGGGAGCCGGAGCTGCAGTGGGGCAAGGCTTCGAGGGCTTGACGGGCTTGACGGGCTTGACGGGCTCCTCCGGCTTGACAGGAACGACGGGAGGAGGAGGAGCCGGAGCTGCAGTAGGGCAGGGCTTCGAGGGAGCAACGGGCTTGACGGGCTCCTCCGGCTTGACAGGAACGACGGGAGGAGGAGGAGCCGGAGCTGCAGTAGGGCAGGGCTTCGAGGGAGCAACGGGCTTGACAGGCTTGACGGGCTCCATCTCCTTAGTGGGCTCGGGCTTGGGCTTCGCGGGGGCAACGGGCTTCTCAGGGGCGTAAGTCGGTCCAGCTTCCTCGGCCGAGGACGGGCATGGAGCCGGGGCGGGGGCCGGCACGGGAACAACAATGACAGGTTTGACGGGCTTGACATCGGGCTTGACCGGGGCAACGGGAGCCTCCTTGCTAGGGCAGGGAGCAGGGGCCGGGGCTGGAGGAGCCGGAGGAGGAGGAGCCGGGGCAGCGGTAGTGATGTCGCAGGGCTTGGACTCGGTGGTCGGGCAAGGCGCCGTGGTGGTGACGACAGCAGGCTTGACGCTCGAGCTGGGGCAGGCGGTAGTGGGGGCCTTGGCCGTGGAAGAAGCACACTTGGTGGTAGTGGAAGTAGGGCACTTGGTGGTAGTGGAAGTAGGGCACTTGGTGGTAGTGGAAGTAGGGCACTTGGTGGTAGTGGAAGTAGGGCATTTGGTGGAAGTAGAAGTAGAGCACTTGGTGGTCGGCGCGGCCTTGGAGGTGGAAGTCGAACAGCTCGTGGTGTACCGCGTCTTAGTCGTCGTCTTGGTCTTGGTCTTGGTGCGGCACTCCTCGCCGTAGCAAGGCTTGGGCACCTTGCAGTGCCAGCAGCCCTGCTGCGCCCATTTGCCCTTGCACTCGTGATGGCACGACTTGCGCTCGCAGTCGTGGCCGTAGCAGCGGTTCGTGGGACGGGCACAGGGGCAGGGACGGCTGTAGTCCTTCTCGCAGGGGCACACCACAGGAACGGGCCTGGGGATAGGTCTGGGCCTGGGCTTCGGCCTGCAGTGGCAAGGACGGCGATAGTCCTTCTCGCAAGGGCATGGCAGAGGCTTGGGAACGGGCTTGGGCTTGGGCTTGGGTCTGCAGTGGCAAGGTCGGCTGTAGTCCTTCTCGCAAGGGCACGGCAGAGGCTTGGGCTTGGGCTTGTAGCAGTGGTCGCCCTTGCAAGGATTGGGACGGCCATATTGCTTAGGGTACTTATCGGACCAGCCGGGGCGGTTGGAGAGCTTCAGACGATCATGGGAGCCTTGATACTTGTGGCCGTCATAGTGGTGGTGGTAGTGCTTTTCGCAGTAGGCGCCCTTGCAAGAGTGCTTATTGACGCCCTCCTGGTTCTCCTTGCGGACGGAGTCTTTGTTAGAAGACGTGCCCTTGCCAGAGTTGCGGGATGCCTCGACGTCGTTGGACTTGGAGTTGCCCTTGTTGTTGCCCATGTTGTTGGCCTTGTTGTTGGCCTTGTTGTTGGCCTTCTCCTCGAAGGAGTCACCCCTGTTGTTGGTCTTCTCAAAAGAGCCACCCTTGCGCGACTTCTCCGTCTCGCCATCGTTCTTGCGAGACTCAGTCACGATGATCTCTTCAGATGACCTGCGGTCGTCTGAGGTGTCCTTGCGAGAACCGCCCCGGCTGTTGCCGTGGGCGTTTTCCCGGTTAGACTGCGAGGACCGAGACGACTCGTCGTTGCGACTGATATCGACGTTGGCGTAGGCCGCCCTGTCGTTGTAAATGGGCATGGCGGCTTGGGCAATGCCATTGAGGATGGCCAAGACGGCCAAGGCGTTGTGACGCATTGCGCAAGTGGAAAAGAGTCAGAGACCCAAACAATTGACTTGAAGACAAGGGTTCTGGCTCCAGATGAATAGATGAACGAGTGATCTGAGGATGAGACTGGCCAGGAAAGCAGGAGACTCGAGGCCGAGATTCCTCCCTCTTATAATCCATGGCTGGCGGTCTGAGTTCCCTCCTGTCGTCATTCAACCTCATGGTTTGCATCTCCTTCGCGTTCAAGTCGTGATCCTGCATCTGTTGATCCTGTTGAAGGAGAAGTCAATTATGAGAGGAAAGGTAAAAGAACCGCGTCCTGACTGCGATCTGGACTGTTCCTTTGCTGGAGTGAAGCTTCCAAAGGGGAGAAGAGAGCGTCCACAGACTTCTGTGAGGACCCTCGCAGCATGCCAGGTCTGAACTGTACGCGACACCCACGATGGATCTTGCGTTGTCATAACAAGACTCCAAAGACAAAACCATCACGTCTCTGAGCCAAAACTCCGAATCCAAAACGTCACGTCTAGATACCGAAACTCCACAGACAACCATCACGCTTCAAAACCAAAACCCCAAAGACAAAATCGTCGCGGATCGAAAACAACATCCCAAAGCCAAAATCTTCGCGTGTTGCCAGGACGAATGTTTCTGACCGTCGCGGGTTGCAACGGCGGAGAGAGACGAAGGTGTTGAGAAAAAACGTTGATGTTGTCTAAATCCAATTGTTGTCCTCGAAGCTACCGCTCAACGACCAAACCTTGCGCCAGAGGCCGCGTAACAGATAATGCTCGCTATTAATATGCACATTCTGATTCCCGAGTCTGTCTTTTTCTGTACCACCATTCTTTCTCGGCCAAATACAGAAGCCCCCCAACGCCCCCTTACGCCAGTAGAGGATACCAGGATACCGGATAGTTGTCGCACGTTTATTCCTCTGGAACGCCAGAGAAAAGGCCGAATCGCATCCGATGGCTCTATGGATACGTTAGCATGCAAGGTCCAACTGATTCAAAGCAAGAAGGGATGATGCTGCAGCACGAGGAGGAAGGGCCGGATAGGAGTAGACCGGAGACATTGGAGGAGACGCACCCAAGGTAGCTTAGGGATGACAACCGCCAATACGGCGAGGAAGTTAATGATAAAGTAAGCTAAATCGTAGTGGGTGTAGTGGGTGCTGAGGAGGAACAGCATGATAGGGACACTGAGAAGAAACTTCTTGGTGGGCGTGTACTGGGCGCCGTTGTCGATCTGCTCCCACATGTTAAGGTTGTCAAAGGCGCCGCTGTTAAAATCGAATGGGATGCCGCGGACATAGTGGAACATGAGATACGAGGAAAACATGTAGGTCATGTTGGTGAGGGTCCACGACGTCTCCTGGGAGACACCGGGAATGATGTCGTAGAAAATTTTGGCGCACGCAATTAGGACAATGTGAACCAACCAGGCTCCTGTTTAGAAAGGGTCAGCAAGGCAGTCCATCAGAACAGGCGGAGGTTTCAAGGGCCAGATATACCTTTGGCGTTGGTCCAGTTGGCGTTGAGGTTGGGAAGAGAAGCCTGGTCACTGATCTGCTCGAGAGTCTCGGGAGGCTCATGGTAGACCTGGAGGATACTGCTAGACCTCCTCCGGCGGGCGCCAGTGTTGCGGTCAGGCATGTTGAGATAGATGCTTCCCCGTCGCGCAGGTTTAGTGCCTGCGTCGTAGGAAACGGTGCGTTGGAGCAGAATCGGAGAAGACAGCTTGGCGGTATTGACGGGGTGAGACGCGGAGCGTGGGAGTAGAGTGGGAGGAGAGAGGGAGGGATCGGCGGGAGGATTCGGATTCGCAATGGTCGATGGCTGGTGGTTGATGGTCGATGGGTGAAGGAGATTAGAGAGCGTGAGGCGAGTGGTTGAGTTGAGTAGCTCCCCCTAATGATGTCACGGAGAGCGTCGGGGGATGCAAGGCGGACGCAGGGGAGAGGGAGGCGATGGTGGTAGTATCGATACGAGGCCGGATGGGCGGGAAGGCCGCAGAGGCGGCGGGAGATGGGCGCGATGGGCGAGAATGAAGAATGAAGGTGAGGGAGAGGGAGATGGAGATGGAGATGGAGACGGTCAGAGCAAGTCGTGTGGACGAGCGAAGAGGAGGGGATGCCGAGCGGAAGATTGAACGACGCCGACGGAGCGAACACCTAAGTTTAGAGCGATGAGCCACGAGCCACGAGCCACTCCCACGGCACACGAGCGAGCAAATGGAAGCGAGAGAAAGCGGACCGGGACACGCACGAACCAGCAGCAGCGGAACCCGGGAGAAATTCAGGGGACTCTCCAGGGGACTCCAGGGGAGGGCAGCGGGCTCGAGACTCGCTGCGGCAGGGGAGGAGCTGGGCGATATTACGCCGTAGAGAGCGGTTCGTTCAGTGAGGCCAGTTCGGCCAGTTCGGCCAGGGATGGTGGAGGCTAGATTGCTAGCAAGAGGGGCTCCAGAGAGTCTAGGGGCTCCAAGAACCTGGGCAGGCAAGGGCTAGCGTTGCTGTGGATTGGGGCAGTGCCAAGCTCCAAAATGACGGGACTCCGGGATGCTCGAGTCGAGGCTTCAGGGCAGAGACTGATGAAAGTCCGAGACAGACACGTGCACAGGCTGACGACGACGAGGGCGAACGACAACGGGTGACGGGCGAATTGCCAACGAGCTGGTTGGCTGGATGCGAGTGGTTGGGTGTATTCGTAAGTAGGTAGTAGATGTTTTGTCGTAGTCGGTACGGGGTAACCGGTCATGTGCAGGGCGAGGCGAGGCGAGAATGGACGGAGACGCAGGCGGGCACCGAGAGTAGGGTAAACACAGATATCTTGCAGATGGAAGATCTAAGGACTGTTGCCAAGGGTCTGTCTGGGAAGGGGGACGGTGAGGAGTTGGCAAGAGATATACCCTTTGAGCAGTCCGTACAGAAGATGACACAGATACGAGATGGTAAGATGGAGATAATGGAGATATGGAGAGATTGCGCGGCTCGTGCAACTGAACTCTGGCTCGACCCCTTCACTTCCCCTCGCCGCCTTTTCATCTGGCCATGCCGTAGTTGTCATCGCCGGCACAACTGTCACATCTCGGACGCTGCCAAGTTTCGTCGTGCACACGAGATCTGGCAGCGCGTGTGGAAGTGATAATATCGGCTGACGTCGCATGTCTGTCGGAGCATTGGGCCGGGCCGTGCAGTGCATTGTGCAGCACCCTGGAGTGGCCTGCTGCTCGAGCTGCTTCAGGTCGGCGAGCATCGTTGACGGAGCAGAGCCTGGCATTCCTAGAACAATTGCTATTATGGGCGGTAAGGGAAATTGTTTGTGATGTCCACGCGCTAGGGAGGCCGTGGTTAATCCTCGGGATTGGATCCTGCTTTGGATCTTTGGCCCGTTCCAGATGGAACCTCCAAAGGCGCACTGCCGTCTGATTGGCCACCTCTGAATTTTCTCCCAAGAGCTCCCAATGTCAAGTCGTAGCTCTCATCTCTCTGCTTGAAGCGAACGCAACGCGGTGTATCCTCACCAACTCCCTCACCGTCTGACGACTCCCGCTGGCCTAGTCGCCCGCCTAAAAGGGGAAACTCAATCGATTCAGGGAATACGCGCCAATTGCCGCCCATTCCTCTCGTCACCTACATTTTCCCTATCACCGCGTCGGTACGCACATGTACGAATACGTACGTCGTTCCAGAAAGCACGCTCAGAAAAGACGTGAGCTCGCACAGGGGTCTGGCGCACTTTCGTTTTGACCGTTAGTTCCTGTGGATGCCTGGTGGTTATCGCACCACATCTCGACGAGGTCTTGACTGGGGTATTTCCTCATAGCATCACCTTCGGTCCTTCTGCTTGCCTCGCCTCTGCCAGCTGGCGTGTCGTGGCGACAAGCCTCGAGTCAAGGCTAAAGCCGTATGGCCCGAGAAACTAAGGCTAACGAGCAAGGCCCAGGTAACTCAGATTGAGGAACTAGGACTGAGAAACTAAGAAAAGAACTAAGTTTAAAGAACTAAGTCTAACGAACCAAGCCCGAGGAGTAGAGGGCGAACAACTCACCTGAGGTCATACTTGACGAGTTGCATATTTCGGGTGGTTTCTACTCTTGAACTGCGCTTGCCTTACGGGTTAGGCACCACGTGAACAGGTAGAGTCTTTGCTCTCACTTTGCTCTCACTTTGCTCTCACTTTTGGAAAACATGGCCCCTTCACAGTTTGATCATCAGGAGGTGATAGATCTCGTCTCCAGCGATTCTGAACCTTCTCCCAACACCAAAAAGAGACCTCTCGAGGACGCCCCCGACTCTGACACTTCCCGCAACCACGCATCATCTTCCACTTCCAGTCGCAAAGTCAAGCGTGCAAGGAAGAAGCTGCGATCCACAGCAGAACCTGAGCCACTGGGCAATATGGCGCAAGCAAACGGCAACTCCAATCCTCCGCAGCCCAAAGAACAACAACATGCAACAGTATCAGTGTCGCAGAACAAGACCATCATGACCAAGAGAAATGTTCCTACCGGTCCTGCTGCAGTGGAACAGCAACGCAGATATTTCCCCTCGGCCAGTGATCCTACACTCATGTGCCTGCTTTGTGGAGGTGGAACGCATCTGGCAGCCAATTGTCCTACGCTGATCTGTTCCTTCTGTGGTAGCCTCGAACACCCAGACCTATGCTGTCCGAGTCGCGAGAGGTGCAACAAGTGCCGGCAGCTTGGCCACCAGGCCGGGCAATGTGTGGAGAAGCTATCACTCACCAAAGGAGAAGGATTGGCGTGCGACATCTGCGACTCGCCGGATCACCTTGAGAAGGAGTGTACGCAAGTGTGGCGATCTTTCCACCCAGAAGATGGAACCATCAACAAGGTCGCGTTCATCCCGGCGTTTTGCGCGGTGTGCGGGAGCGACAACCACTACTGTGCCGACTGTACTCGCAACCGGGATACTGTGCCCAACCCTACTTGGTCATTGAAGAACCGCGATCAATACTTGGATCCGGATTGTGGTTCGTCGAGTATCGAAGAGACGGGCCGGGGTCAAGAAAACGCCAGAACGACACGAGGCGCCGAGCTCAAGATCCGCGGGCACGCGGCGCGGACGACCAACATCCACTACTCCAGTGACGATTCGGATGTGGATTTTCTAAGTCATAGACCGGTGAAGCAAAAGGCGCCGCTCGGACAGATTCGGATGGCCAGCAACATCCAGATGCCGCAGAATGCGACGTCTCGAAATGACGGGCCACCTCGAGGGAACAATGGCCGGGGGCAGCACCAGCTGCCACCACAGCCTCCCCTCCCTCCTGGACCTCCGCCTTCTGGACCAGCTTCGCGGCAAGGATCATCTGGGTATCCTCCTCCACCAGGAGTATCGACGTATGGGACACGTCCATCAGCGCCGCCGTCATCTCTTCCTGCGAAGCCGCCTGCATCTACGCAAGACTACCGGAATGTGCCCCCACCATCAAACATTCAAGGCCCCCGTGGACAATCTTATAGCGGAAACCCCCCTCAAGGATCTCGAGGTAGAGGGGGGCAACGTGGAGGCCGTGGCGGGAGAGGTGGTCGGGGTCGGGGCAGAGGCAAAGGCAGAGGAAAATAAGGCTGGGACGGATTGGCCGTGGGATACTGAGGTGATGGTTGGAACCCACCGCGTTTCCAGGGTAGTCAGACGTGCCCTTGGTGTTGGCGAAGCCTTGAGAATTGGTTGGTGGCCGTGATCTGGCTTGTTCTTTTGTGGGCGGGACTAGAGCCTAGATGAGTTTTGATACCCACCATGTACGAGCATCTAGGAAGGTGTCGGCATTGGGCAACTAGAACATTTGTGAAACGAGACGCAAATTCAGACTATTTGCTGCAGAACCAATGCCTCGAAACTAATAGGCGAGTTCTTCTACATGGTTGAGACATGTTTATGGTGGAAACCAAGGTTGACGTGGAGGAATTTAGTAGTCGAAAGCTACGTGGCGATGTATAAGAACAAAACGAAGTCGCCAGTCAAGAGCATGCCTCCACCATCTAGATGCTTGGGTGACATTGTATGCGGGACGGTAGGAGAATTCATGGAGGTTCAGGGTTGAGACAGAGAGGACGGGCGTTGCGTCGTTGTCAAGGCAGACTTGAAGAGTGGAAGGGAGGGCAGGAAATCAGCATGTGGCCGGTTCCGTGTAAGTGAAGAGACTTAGCCGTGATGGATGCAACGCTGGAAAGGGAAGCCACACCATCTCGGAGGGCCCCGGTAGGCGAACTTGTTTGCTGAGCTGGACATTATGACCCCTACGCCCCACGACACACACAATTGGCTCGTCGCATCTCGAATTAGGTCGGATGGATGAGTGGCTGGGGGCTTCAAGACGCCGCGACTACTGCTCTAGATCGACGGGGGTTGAGACTGCGCGGGACCCGGCAGTACGGTGCGAATAGCTTAAGACATGTTTCGAGGCGGCAGAAGCGTTTCGGAAACGAGTGGGCTAGTGGGAAAAGAAGAAGAGTCAGAGGTGTGGATGAATGGTCGTGGTTGTGGAGAGAGGGAGGGAGCGAGTGATGAAGAGCGCAAACAGGATAGGATGGACGAAAAGGAAGAAGAAGCTTAACGACGATGCATGTGTTTAGGGTGAGGGCTTTTCGAGTTTCATGACTGGTCTGCTGGGACGGACAAGGATTGAGACTTGTGATGGGTTGGGATGTGACGGGGATAGGGATGGGGGATGTTTGTGGATGGATCACGGATGAGTGGTTGCGGACGACTGTTAATGCTTGTGAATGGTTGTGGATAGTTGGATGGGTGGGTGGAGACGGGAGACAGAGGTTGTGGCGCGACGTGAGAGAGACACGATGTCGTTCGTCGCGCATTCCACATTTCGCATGAGGGGATCACCACTAAGAAGCGCTGGGCCACATCCCACCATGCAAGCCTGTCGTGCTTCAGCCACGCATCGAAGGCATGAAGAAAACGGATCTCAGCGGCAAGGACGTGCTGGCCTCCCACCCATCTTTTGTTGAGGCTCTCTCTACACACGCAGTCACAAATTCTAGCAGCAGCAGCAGCAGCAGCAGCATTCGTATTCTGGACATGGGATATGGGCAAAAAGGCGGACAATGCGGTTGTGGTTACTTGGGAGTCATCGCATCGCCAACGCAGACACCCCACTGGCTGTCGCTGTCGCGCGTCCCCGTCGTCCACGTTGCGCGTCTGTTCGCGTCGTCGCACACGAGCCCCATTGGACGGAACGACCATATGCAGCTAGTGAGCATCGCGGGAGGCAGAGCAAGGGTGCGGGAAGCGCTATCGATAAACAGCCGTGGATGGGACGGTACTTGGGAGGGACCTACATGGAGGTTTTTGTTTTGTTTGCCTGGGTGTCTGGCAGGGAGGGAGGGATCAGGAAAACCTTGCCGAGTGGGAGAGATGGTGTGGAAAATGGGTATTTGATTCAGGGCATTGATTCCAGGGTAATGCATCATACAATGCCGTTGTTCCAGCGCGTTCTCCTTAGTGGTGGGTGATGATATGGGGGAGGATCGGAGGTGCAGTGCGTGAGGTGCAGTGTGCATCACCGTCACCGTCACCGCGCAGGTCGGAAACCTCAATGGAAAGAGTGTGCAGGAGAATGGCCCGCTGCAGGCCACCCGACTGGCCGTCGTTCTTCCAACCCACGCGACTTTTCCATACCACGAATGCTGCAAGTTGGCGAAGAGACGGATTGTGGGCTTGTACAGCCCAGGTACTTGGAGTCTCGAGTCCGCCCGGTGTGCTGGAGGTGTGGCGTAGGTGTGTCGGTGGTGCATGCGCGCCTCGACCAACCAGAGGGCGCCAGCGGCGCGCGGTCGAGTCACAACGCGCTCCGACTCCCCCGCGACGTCAACGTCGACCGAGCATCACCGCCACGAGGATCCACGGAGGCTCCATGGTCCACGCCGGGAGATCCACGACAGACACCACCTCGCAGGCTCTCGCAGTGTGACAAGACCCGCGTCCCACAGTCCCACGGGCATGTTCCCCACCGTGTCAGTCTTTTCTCTCTCGCCCGCTTGCCCCGGGTACAACCCCCCGGCTTGGAGGCTTGTGGGCTTGGAGGCTTGTGGGCTTGTGGTCCAAAACGTCCAAACATCCAAACACTCCAGCGCCGATCAGAACAGCTTCCGGCCTTGGACCACGCCGCGGCCTGTTCTCCACCCAGTGCCGGGCCCCCCTTCTGCAGCTTCCTGCAGCTCTCGGCAGCCCTGCGTCCAGCCGTGAGTCACCGCCAGCCAGTCGATTGCTGTTCTGGGCCAACTTCTCGCGATGGGCCCCATGCACTATGGCTCGGCACTAGGCAAGTGTTGGTGTCAAGCATGGTGCATCTGTCTCTGTGTCTTTTTTTTCTTCGCCTCTCTGCATCAGGGGGAGCACGCACACCGAAGCAGACGAGAGGCCAGGCTGATCCGAAAAGCGAGGGGCTGTAGGAATGCATGTCGAGGGCAGATATATCTCGCTCGGCCCTGGACCGGGGATGCGCTTGTCCATTGTCCTCCTCTTTTGTTTCTCCTCGACTTTTGTTTCCCTTGTAAACCCTTCCTCTCAAACTCTTCAACTCTTTATCTCCAATCCTAAATACAAGAGTCTCTCCAAGACAGACCTTCGTCTTTATCCATCCTGCTCAATTGACTCTGGAAGGTACCAGGTTCAGGAGGAGACAGGCCCAGACAGACATATTTACAAAACATCTTCTTTTGCTTCCCTGGGATTTGAATCCGAATTGGCCTATAGCATTGCCTCGCCTACGAATCTCGTTGATCAAAACTGCCCATCTTACCTCATATAACACCACTCTTACATCCAGCCGCTCAACACCAACTATAACCCCACAAACACCCACATCCAGCTTCTTATACAGCCGGCTTGATATACAACCAGCCAGCTCTGACATCGCCGCCCTCATAAACGCTGCCGCCCAACCTCTTCTATCCAGTGCTCTCCCTCACGACATGCTATCATTGTCATGGCTTCATCAACAGAACAGCGCTTTGTCGCCCTCTTGAGGAGCGATCACATCAAGGCCTCCCTTCTTCCTCTGCTCTCAACCGAGGATATCTGCGCCATCCGCCAGACCTCATCCGCCTGCTGCAACCTCGTCACCAAGCGCCTCTTCACGCGCATCCACATCTCCTTCTCCGCCTCGACATTCACCCGCCCGGCGCGAGTTGCTGCTCTTGCCCGCATCGGCCATCACATTGAGCACCTCAGCTTCTATCTTCCGCACTCAGACGCCACGTTCCTCCCTCCTCTCATCCACCCGGTCTCTGGCAATGAGATCTCATTCCTCTACACGCCTCACACCAGCATGGGCTCGGTCCTCTCCCGTCCCAAGTACGCTAACTCGGAGCTTGGTGATATCCTCACCCAGCAGTATCCGCCACTCTTCCATGCCGCCACCAACGTCCCCAGCTTCATCAATGCCATGCGCAACCTACCTAATATTCGCCATCTTACTGTCCGCTGTCCTGGACAGGACCCTCGTGAGCGCTACCGCCGCAACATTGTCGACTACGCCCTCATCAGCCTTCGCATCTCCCTAGAGCGAGCCCCCTTGACAAAGCTTCACAAGCTGTCCCTGTCTTCCCTCCATCCATCGGCTTTCAACTATCTCCGCCACGTCCCTGGCTTCGGAAGTGTCCCTTCAGCTGGCCGTCGCTGGAAGCAGATCCGCAAGCTCTCCATCTCTGTTGACGCCTGGGACTTTTATGGCACGTCCCCAGGCCTAGACCACCTCAAGATCATGGACGACTACATCCGCAACTTTGCCCCCAACCTCGAGAAGTTTGCATTCAACTGGCTTGGCCATAAGGGACCTTGCCCCGTCTCTCTAGCCGGAGACCCTTTGTTTGCGCCTCCGCGAAGCTCCAAGAAACTCTTCCATGAGGTCACCTCCCCTATGTCTCCCCTTCCTACACGCCCGACTCGCGGGCCAATTCACTTCCCCAAGCTTCGGTACCTCCAGATCCGCAACTCCACCATGAACGCGCCCCAGCTGAGCGATCTCATCAACTCGCACCGCGAGACCGTCAAGGAGTTCGACTTTGAGAGCGTCTCCCTTGCCAACAACGGCAACTGGGACGATGCCCTCGCACCCCTGGATACCGACTCCCTGTGGTCCCGAAGCAGCACTGTCGCCACGCCGTCTGAGTGCAGTCTCGTCACGAGCCCTAGCTCCGAGTACCTCCCGAGTCCCAGTGCCGCCGTGACTGCGGCGAGTCGGGAGCTCATGGACTTTGACCTCGGTGGCTTCACGTTCGGCGATGAGGAGCGCGAAGTCATCGAGAGCCTCTCGGGAGATGATAACGCCACCAATATCCCTATGCATGCACCTGCGGAAAGCGAATTAGGCACGAGCTTCACCACCAAACTTAGGAAGAAGTCTCGTCGTCGCCGAAGAAAGCACCGCAATGACGACGATGATGCCCACGAAGTGCTCTCCCTCTCACATCAACATTCTGTCTTGAGCCAACGCTCTCCCTCAAACCGTCATAAACCCTCTCGCCCACACCACCAACCGTCTGTTGAGGAGGAATTCGTCCGACCCGAGACTCCGGTCCCTAACTCACCCATTGCCCCCGTCCTCAACGCCGACCCACAACCTATCCTCCTCCAGCCCACCATTTATAACCCGGCCACCAAGCAAACCAACACCGCCACAATTATCCCGGACGAAGGCATAAGTCCGGTGCGGCGCAACATCGAACAGGAGCAGGCCCACCGCCTGTTTGCCGAGGACGCCACCGCTCGCACAAGCGCCCTGCAGAAGGCCAAGGCCGCCGTGCTTACCAAGCTCAGCCGCGAGTTCTGCAACAACAAGAAGACCCGTCCTGTCGACCCCAGCGCGTGCCGCTTCCTTGCTGGCAGGGACTTGGGCACCGCCTTCGGGCCCAGCATGGTCATGGAGGACTGTAGGGGGCTCGAGAGCCGGAGTGTGTTGGTGCCGTTGATGTTCAGCCGATCCTAAGTTTTATGTATACCAAATGTCTGAGTTGTATGGGATCGGATGGGAAAATAACACGCCGGGGAAGGAGGAGTTTTTGACTTGTGATGAGATACGATATTATGATCCTACGTTCGTTAATATTTTTCTTCATGTACTTATGACGATTCGTTTCAAGGCACCAAGGACGAGTTGTACATATCTCAATGTTTTACGCAGCAATTCCATGTTTTCATTCCATCAATGATGACCCTCCTGTTCTCATAACATGAAGTAATCTATGAGCTCTCTTTGACGACTGTCTCTAAAGCTTTCATGTAGTCCGAGACCTCCTTCAACCCTGTCAGCGTAAGGTCCCTCCGTCGCCCCTCCACCATCACCACCGGCACCGCATCAACATCCATCCCCACGTTGCGCATCTTCTCCTTGACTTGCTTCGCCCCTTTCTCACGATCACCAACCAGCGCCTTCGCCTCCTCGTCCGACACGCCCGCCTCGACGCACGCCGCCACGAGCGTGTCGTCTTCGGCCGGATGCCGCTCCTCTGCAAAGTACAAGCGAAACAGCGCGTCCACCAAGCGGTTCGCCACAGCGGGCCCGGCGGACTCCTGGACGAGCTGGATGATGCGGTGAGCGTGGAATGTGTTGCCTGTAGGCCCAGCGAAGGTGAGCGGTGCGCCGAGCGGCCCGGCGAGGGTGGCCATGTGCGCCTGGTACAGCTTCTGCGCATCCGCGTTATCGTTGTGCTTGTGTTCCAGAGTCCATTGTCCGCGGTCCGGGACAGTGGCTGGGAAGTCCGAGGAGAGCTGGTAGGGGGCAAATTGCAGGGTGAAAGGCACGGATGGGGATTGGACTTGGGAAAGGGCTTGGTCGAGCCTGGGTGAGCGAGATTAGTGATTTGACAATTGGAGAAGAGAGGATTGATACCTTTTCTTCGCTAGGTATGTCCTATGAACCAAAATTAGTGATGATAATTTAGGATGAGAGGGTACTAATACGATGGGGAGCTGGTATATGAGATTGGTAGAGTTGACTTACCAAGGACAAGTCGTGTCCAAGGTGAATGTGACCTGTGATTCATACATGTTGTAAGCTGACGACGTGTTGCAATATATTCAGTCAAGAAACCCTTAGTGCTCAAGATGTGTACAAAGAAGTTCAAACAAGCTCCATCGACGTCACAAGCTTGAAGCGGGGGAGCGAATCAGCGGCCCGTCTCACTTCCGGCCGGCCGGGTCGAGGTCTAGCGGAGCTATTCGCATCAGACAACACTGGGGATTGATGAAGCAGGCGCTGCAAACAAACATGAAAGGATCTTGCGGGGGTGATGATTGTGGGTATCTCAAAACGTGAATTACTTTTCCTGCCTTGCCAAGCTACCTAGTCAAACGTCATCTTGGAGCCGGTGTGCTTAACCACCGCACCCGTCAACCTCGCCACGGAAATATCGACCGCCTCCTTCAACGGCTTCACCGTGGCTTTACCCGCGCCCTCCGCACCGGCCCCGCCCTCGTTCGGCTTGTAGGCCTTGCGTGCCGGAGGTCGGCCCCGCGGGTTTTCGGGCGTCACGGCGTTGGGGTTCTTCTTGAAGCGCTTCTTGTATCGCACCTGGTCGTCCTCGGCTAGCTCGATCTTGAGCTCGCGGCCCATCATCCGGTTGACCCACCACTTGCGCATCTTGAACTGCTTCTGCTGCGGCTTCTTTTCCTCGTCGTCATCGTCCGAGTCATCACTGCTGCTGCCCTCCTTGAAGTCCTGCTCCGTCTCCACCTCTTCCTTGATCTTCACGAAGCCCTTGACCGCCCACGCCGCGCCTTCGGGCTCCCTGAACTTGACCCAACCGTAACCCTTGCACTTGCCCGAGTCCTCAAACGTGGCGACCTTGACCCAGTCGATCTCGCCACACTTTTCGAAATTCCTCGACAAGTCCTCGTCGGTGGTCTTGAAGCCCATATTGCCGACAAAGATCTTGCGGCTCGCATTGGGATCCACCTGATCCTGCGCTCCCTCGGCACCGGGCTCAGCCTCGGGTTCCTTCTTCGGACGGCCCTCGAAGGACTTGGAATCCTTAATCAGGAGTTTTCGACCGCCGAGATCATTCTCTGAGAGGGCAATGGCAGCGACCTTGGGGCCAATGTCTGTGAAGTCGACGTAGGCGAAACCTTTGTTGGCAGGCTTGGCGGTCTTGTCCCGACCGGGCTCTTTGCTCGTCGGCAGCTTGACGCGGGTGATCATCTCGTCGGAGATGACCTCACCGGAGTTGTCGACGAGCCACTTGCGCAGCTCGGTGGGGGTGACGAAGAAGGGTAGGTTGCCGACCCAGACGCAGTGCTCGGAGCGGGTAGATTCTTTCTTATCCTTCTTCTCACCGGCGGTGTCGTCTTCGCTGTCCTGCTTGGCGGGGAGGGACTTGCCCTTCTTGAGGGCACGGCGAGCACGCTTGGAAGGGGGCTCGGGGAGGGACACGTCAACTTCGATCTCATCAATGGCGGCCTTGCGTTTGCTTGAGGGGGTAGGTTCTGCGGCGGACTCGGCCATGGGTTCGTCGGATTGTTCTGCTTCAATGGGTTCTTCGGCCTTTTCGACCTTGTCAGGCTTGTCGACGTCTGAGCGAGTAGACTTCTTTGATTTCTTGGCCTTCTTCTCCTTCTTTGCGGCGGGCTCTGCGGCGGACTCAGTGGCGGGCTCTGAGGCGGGCTCGTCGGATTCTTCTGTCTCGATGGGCTTTTCAACCTCATCATGCTTGTCGACGTCTGAGCGCGAAGACTTCTTTGCCTTCTTCTCCTTCTTCACTTTCCTCTCGACGGCGGGCTCGGCGGGTTGTTCTGCTTCGATGGGCTCCTCTTCGACCCTGTCAGGCATGTCGACATCTAACTGAGAAGACTTCTTCGCCCTCTTCTCCTTCCTCTCCTTCTTGTCTTTCTTTTCTTTGATCGCCATTGTTTCGTTGTCGAATGATGGTGAAATCTCGAGTCCACCCAGGATCGATTGGCAGCAGTTCCAATGCGACCCGAAATTTTTCTGCCACTGGCGGGCGCGATAAGCGATAAGAGCCGGTGAGAACCTAGAATATGTGGAGCACGGTGCTTCCCAGCAACTGAAAACGGATGCGGGGCTACAACGGCCAAGTGCAACTGGTTTTGGCATAAGGATATCAAACTTGAAATCAACTTGAATCAGGAGTTACGCAGGTCCATAATTTCATGAATTAGGTTTTAGGTATTTAGGCACTTTGACTGAAATAAATATAGTACTTAGATCTTAGATGCAAGGGGCATATGAGCATTACCGGCTTATGTTTCAAGATGATGAGTCCAACCGACATCTTTGTTATGTGATGTCTTCGTTCAGGACAGCACCTGCAATACTGTGTTTCACCTTTTTTGAGATGGACGTTTGCCAATCTCTTTGCGACACTCGTCAAAGAACACAGGGAAAACCCAAATAGTTGAGCCGTTTAGTATGCCATAAGACCCCTGATGCAAAAGAAAAAAAAAAAAAAAAAAAAGGGATAAAGGCTGCCACGGATAGGTAGGCGAAGTTTTAAAGTCATCTTAGCGATAAAGGTTCACGCCTTGGCAACTGGTGCGTTCTTGGCGCTGGAGCGGAAACGAGTCCGTCAACCTTGAACAAAAATACTGGCGCCGTCGCATGTAAGGGAAGCCACCGCACGACGTTAGTAATGGCATCGCGGCGAGCAGTGAAGGCTGTGAGAGGCCGTGTCTTGGTTGATGAGACGAGACGATTCAGAGCCACTTGAGCCTTGTTGCAGATCGACGCCGCAGATGAAAATGATGGCTCTGTGCGGCTGACGGGGAGGCAGAGTTTGGCAGCATTTCAAGGCAAATCCAAAACCCACGAAGTCAAAAGGGTACTGGCATGAGAGAACCGGGAATCTTTGGAAGAGGGGTTGCTAGTCTGATCCAGAGGGACGGATGACCAGAACATGGTGTACAGGATTGGCTACCGAACAAGTAGCTTGGTTTGGGAGGCTATCAGGTTGCGCCACCGGTTCGAGACACGGACAAAAGGGAAGACATGACTGAGAGGATCCAGGCATGATTAACATGCAACTCGATCAGGTCTGGGTACAGTGCGGACCCGAAACAGGCCGGCGTATTGAAAAGCGCATACCACTGCATCAATAAGGGGGAAGTGCGTTTGGAGAGGACTAAAACCGGCTTTTTGGCGATTTCTGGCTTGTGCTGTTTGATGGAGCCGGCCCGGGGGCGGGAGAGAACCAAGGCGCCGCCCGCAGCCGTCGCCGGCCGGACGCACCGAGAGGATCTGGGGGGGCGGGCAAACAAAAGGAGATAGACACCAACCAACATGGGGCAATGAAGCGCACAAATTCACTTTGGCTTGAAAGTTGAGCTCGATGGCTCGCTCGGCTAACTCTACGGCCAACTCTACATACAGCCAACTCTACAGCCGACATAGGTCATCGCGGACGAGCCAGCGCCAACAGCCCGTCAGCCACCCGTCACTCAGGCATAGAGCATGACACCGACGACAAGGACCCAGGACCGGAGGTTCACGTTCTAGACTCTGGAGGGGCAAGATGACGCCGCAAAGGCGATGCAAGAAGGCAAATGGCAACGACCGAGCTGAGATGCCCCACCGGCATGGATGCCACGCGGGCCCACCCCGAAGCCGATGTTAGTCAACTGTTAGGTCCCAGTTGGTGAGGTACATGAGGGTCGGGTAGGTTGCACAGAGCATTATGGTTTCAGCGAATCAACCGCTCGAGACTGCACCTAAGTCAGTGTGAGTGAGTGAGTGACTGGAACTGCAGGCAAGGACCAATGCAGTGAGTGGATGGAGGCCTAGCCCAAAAACATCATTCACTCCCGAGTCTCTCGTCTCAGCTCCGCTTTATTACAACGTGCATTACTCATCTCTCCAGTCTCACCTCACCAACTCACCTCCCACCTCCGTTCCGCCTCGTTCGGTCACACCCAGAGCCCAAAACAGAGGCCCAATCCCAAACCCGACCTAATCCAATCAACCCGCTCAATCCTTCCATCCACCACCCACTCACCGGGCAACCTTGCCTTGCCTTTTGCCTTGCCTGGCTGCTCTGTGCTGCGCTGGCTCGCTGCGGCCCTACCACGCTACCATCCCATCCCTACCACCCTGCCGGACGCTACCCTCTCGCTAGCTACCCTTAACAACGCAATCTTTTTTTGCCCCGAGCTGTGTTTCGCCGGCCGGGTGCACCCATGCCGCCGCTGTTGACCGCTCTCTGCTGAGATTCCCGCCTGCCGCCCCGACCTCCCTTCTCCTCCTCCACACTTTCACGTTTGCACGTCCGGGGCATTTCTCGACGCATTCTGCATCTTGCTGTCCATCTGCCGGCACTTGTCTCCTTCATCAGCACTCTGCAGGAACCCACGGGGATTCTTCCAATATTTTCCTGCCTTTGGTCGTCGCTCGCCCTTTGTCGGATCTCGTTATCCCCTCATTCACCCTCGTCACCCTTTGCCGCCCAGTGCGCTCCGGTGTCTAGACGCCTTCTCTCCACCATGAACGTTTTGCTCTCGCCACAGCCTCCGGTTTTCCCTCATCAACACGAAAACCCTCGGCTGTCTCCCCAGCGATCTTGTGAGTGTCTCCCCGTCATTTCTTCTACCCCATCTGCCCATCTCCATCTCCATCTCTGCCAGCCACACAACCATCGTTCACCACTAACCCCCCCCCGCCCTCAAGTACGNNCCCCCTTCCACAACATGGCCGCCAGCCGCAAGCGAAAAGCCGACGAGGATGGTGATGAGACCATGTCACCTCAAAGCTCTCCTGCCATCTCCGCCAGATCCCTCGCCCGACCAGCCAAGAAGATCCGATCGAACGAGCTCATCGGTCGGCCTCTGTCCCTCCCCAGACTTCTAGAGACACTCGATACCTCCCAGCTACGAACTGTCCTTGAGCGGATCTGCGAACGCCATCCCGATATTGGCAATGAAGTTGTTTCTGGAGCCCCTCGCCCGACCGTCACGTCCGCCCTCGCTTTGCTGCAAGAGTATTTGCAGAAGCTCAAGGATGCTGCTCCCTACGGCGAGTCGAGCCCCGAGTACACCTACTATCGAGTCAAGGAAGCCCTGGTTGCTCTGATCGATGCTCTCTTCGACTTCACGCCTCAGTTCCTTCCTCCCAACGAGACTCAACCTACCAAGTCGCTCCAGTTTCTCGACGGCGCTACAAACCTCATTCACAAACTTCCCGACTGGGAGCCCCACGCTTACCGGCACCACAAAGAAAATGCATATGAAGAAATTTCAAAGGCATGGGCCTTGGTCATCAACGAGGCTGGCAAGCGAGGTGGGGGCTTCAATCTGCACTCTGGGGGATGGGACCAGACCCTGAATCAGCATAACCATCAATCTGGTGGACGTATGGCTAGTGCGATCAGTGCCATGGGCAGCAGCGTCGGATGGATGGGACCTAACGGAAACGGATCCTCTTCCAACACTTCGGATCCCAACTCCATTCTGAATCAACTGATGTCTGGCACGTACGGCGCCCCGGTTCGAGTTGGGCCCCTGTAGCCCAACCTGAGAGAGGAACACAATTGCATAACACGGCGCTCCGGACGAGTCATCACTGCATATATCACGACATCGTTTTGACGACTTTCATTTGGCATCAAGGGCTGGCATAGACTTATCAGGCACCTCATTCCATGTCACGGCGGGGTTGGACGGCGTTTTGTTTGCATTTCTTGATATCCCTTTCTTTCACTCATGAGCAGCAGGGATTATTAATGTATCGGATTTCTTTTTGTTCGTACCAAAGATGTGGACAGACCACATCATTCATGTATGTAGACAGGCCTTTTTTATTCATCATCTGCCTTGGTTTTTTAACTCGAGGGGATGATCGCAATCACATTGTGGTTCAAACGGTATTCTGGATATCTTCTCTTATGTATTTGTGATGTAAGAAACCTCATTTGGTATAACGATGGAACCAGCGCTCTCACCATAAGGTATGAACACAAGCGCAATCAAGTATCGGCCGAGAGCCTCGGAAGCGGTCCTCTGTTCCCACAGGTGAAACCAGAAGCAAGTCAAAGTGGGACCACGGTTCCTTCATCTCCATGGAAGTAAGGGAGGGGCTAGGTTTGATTAAGCATTCGCAGCGGGTTCCATATTCTTCTAGTTCAGCTTATCAGGGTCCGAGGACTTGAGTCGAGCCGGCTAATACTAGATCTACTGACCAATTATTGTAGATCAAAGACCTCGTGGAAACTTGTGAAGGCGAGAAAGATATGCAGTTCAATCCAATAGGGACAGTCTCCTTAGTATCCCTGCCTCTTTTCTCGACTCTGCGAATTCAGATTGTAATGACAGAAGAACAGCACGGCGCATCGTGTCTGTAAATGAGAGGACTGAAAAGGTGTTGTCTTTGAACGCTAAGAAATACGAAGAATAATTATACTCCCCGAGTAGACCGTTTGGTTTACGTTGAATTAAGATTGGAAGACGCCTTGGAATTTTCTTTAAGTTTAGGCATGCACCACGATCGTCGTCGTCTTACTCTAAACATCTGTTACTGCACAATGAACTCTTTGTACGGAGGCTGTGAGATGATAAAAGCTGGCAGGCTATGTGAACTGAAAATCTATACAGCACTCACAACTTCTTTGAGCATGTGGGTAGTTGTCTCTTGGCAGGTCATGTTGGTCCAGTTGCAATCCCTATCGGCGAATGTTCTGACATGGGCTTTCACGAAAATATGTGGTATTTTAGCGGGTTATATTTCATAATGCGTACTCTGGATCTCGGTTTTCATGAAATATCTATTTGAACAAGTATAATCTCACATTGAGTAGAATGATCAGTCGTGAACGCTGGGGTTGAGTGCCTCAAAATCCAGTGGGGCAGGCGGGACCGTCCCGTGGTGACAGGCAAGACAGGGTTGACCCTCTTATGGAAAGCGTGGACCCCATTTCAAAGCACTTGGTCACGTGCTCTCCCGTCACGTCAAGTGAGACGCGCGACTGCCTGGCCCTGAACGCGTCCTCGCAACCATCACCCAGCTGCTATCTCCACTGCAGCACCGCTTCCAAGTGTTGGACCACCGGGTCAACATTTCGTCAAAAGAGTTTTAGTTATACTGACCTTCTACCTAAAAGACGGTATAGACACTACGGATTGTTCAACCGTCCACCATGCCTGCGTATGTTTCGCGATATGCTCGCCTCCCCACTTCCTTTAACTGACCGTCCCCTAGTCCAGGCCAACAACACACGACAGTGCCGAATCCGTTCTTGGAGCAGAAGCCTCGGGTATCAGAATGGACCGCAAAAGAGATTGCTACCATATCAGCCAGGCTCGACAAGCAGCTTGGACCTGAGTATATCTCAGCGCGTGCCGGTCCAGGTGGCGCCAAAGTACACTACCTTACCGCTGAGAAGTGCATCAGTCTCGCAAATGAAGTCTTTGGCTTTAACGGATGGTCGTCCTCGATCCAGAATATCCAAGTCGATTTCGCCGACGAGAACCCCCAGACTCAGCGCGTCAGCATTGGCTTGTCGGTCATTGTTCGCATCACGCTCCGCGATGGGACCTTCCACGAGGATATCGGATACGGATCGATCGAGAATGCGAAAGGAAAGGCAATGGCGTTTGAGAAGGCCAAGAAAGAGGGGACAACTGACGGGATGAAGCGAGCGTTGAGGAACTTTGGCAACGTGCTTGGAAACTGCATTTACGACAAGGACTACGTCAAGCAAGTCACCAAGATAAAGGCTGAGCCGGTCAGAAAGTTTGATCAGGACAGCCTCCATCGCCACTCTGACTTTGTGAAACGGGATATTCCTCGAGCCGAGCCAATCGCCAAGGCTGCTCCGGTGACAACTGCGATTAAGACGGAGCCGCATCCTGCAGTTTCGGAGTCGTTTGAGGACTTTCTAGGAGGTATGCTGTCCTCGGATGGATTTGAGGAAATTGAGGCTGAATGTCTGTAGAGCTTGACGAGGCGGACTTCTGTGTCCCAGAAGATGGCCACCCTGACGAGGTTATGCTATCAACATCTATCATTGGGCACGTTCCGAGTGAGAAAAGCACAAACGCCACCCGCCCACAAGGACAGCAAATTGTCCAGCAACCTAGCAGATCTTTCTCTGGCGGGCCTACGAACCGCCCACCACAAACCCCGAACCAGGCTCAAACACGCACCGGACCTTCGAATGCTGGCCAGCAGGGCCCATCAAATCGACCTCAGCCTGCTCCTATTGCTCGAACCACAACCCCGAACCAAGCGGGAGGTCCTCGACCTCCACCACCCGGCCCTCCAAATGGAAATACTCTAGAGCCTGTTGGCTTTTTCTCCGCTCGAGCTGTCAGTCAGCTACCCGAATCCACCATTCAAGGCACAAGCAATGCTCGTCTTTCGTTGCCTCATGGACAGCAAGCCTTCAACCCCAAGGCAGAGAGCCCTTCCATCAGAAAGACGCCGGGTATCGATCACTCTTCCTCCAAGCCTGTCTCAAGGAGCGGCCAGCACGTCGCCCCAACTAGCTCTCAGGCAGAAACATCTGCTGTCCCGCAGAAGAATACTGGTGGCTTCACGCCTGTTCGTCCATCGTTCCCCAGCTCCCAAAACGCTCGGACAAACATGGTCAACCCTTCATTAGACCAAGCCCGCCGGATAGGCGCGCCAGGTGGACCGGGCAGCCCACTCGCGAATAGGGGATCGTATCGGCCGCCCACGATGAAGCGCCCACCTCCCGGCGATGCAAACACTGGGAGACCTGCACTAGCTGACCTCCCGGCGAATGGAAGCGGCCCTACTACCAACGTCGCAACAGTTAATGGCTTGGAGGCGAAGAGGCAGAAGATGGCGTAGTTTATGGTATGGGAACTTCAGATGGGATAGGACGGGATGGAATGGGCGGAATGAAGGAGAATGGCGTACGGAATCGTAAGTGGCTTGACTTATGTCCACCAGGAGCTCAGGTCTGGGACAAATTCGTGAATGATGGATGGCAGCATTGCTAGGGACTGGTTTGATGCCGTCAAAACACAGGAATTGGGTGGTCCTAGATACATAAAATGCGTAATTGTCATGCTTTTTGGTGAATACCGTCGAGCACGCAATGTGCGATAACAGATAGACATATGTTCCCCCTGATACGTCAGGTTTTTTTATATCTATAGTTAGTAATACAGGTCCGAGTCCGTTCAAAACGTCGGAGTGGCCATGCATCCAACGTCAAATGCATATTTCCTGACATGATTTATCTATTTAAGAGTCACCATACCTCGAATGGAGATTTCAGTGTCAACCGGGTCGTTTTGAATGCACAAATATTGCGCCACCAACGTATGCATGCCAACATACAATCAGTCTCGAATCCTATCTTAAGCCTTCTTGGCGTTTAGGTTCACGAGGCCGCCGCGGGCCTGCTTGGCGGCGTGAGGGAAGTCAAGCTTGTCGCTCATCTCAATGCATTGGTTATACTTGTTGCGAGCCAGCTCGGTGTTACCCAGCATGGCAGCAACGTCGCCCCAGTTGCAAAGGGCAACGGCGCAGGCCTCGTCGCACTCGGGGGTGCGGTCGTCGCCCTTGACGTCCTCAGCGTGAAGATAGGCGTTCTTGGACCAGTTGATGGCCGCCTCGAGACACTCCTTGCGGGTGGTGGGCATGGCCGGGTCGTGCAGCTCGCGGAGGGCGTCGGAGGGCTGGTCGGCGAGAGTTGGTGTGAAGATGGGGTGCTGGGCGAAGGTGACGGAGAGATTGTTCATGATGACGGCGCGGTGGCAGGGCATCTCGCAGAGGCGGAGGGCCTGGAAGAAGAGCGGGATGGCGAGGTGGAACTGTCCCTTGCTCTCATAGTCGCGGCCGAGGGTTTCAATGGCGCCGCCTGTTTCCTCTGGAGAGAGCCAGTCGCCCTCGCCTTCCTTGACGCCCTCGGTCTTGCGTCGGCGGAATTCCTTCAAGGCGGTCTCGACTGCCCAGACGAGGTGCTTCTGGGAGTTGTCGGGGTCGAGGACGTGCTCATCTGAATACAGCTCTCCTAGCTTGACGGATGTTCCAATGGCCTTGGCAAGAAGTCGTCGCCGTTTGTGCCAGAGGTTCTCGGGCACGAAATCGTCCTCAGTCTTATCGGTGGGTGCGGTCTCGGTGGCCTCGGTGGCCTCTGGCTGCTTCGGCGCAGGTGTAAGCAGTCTCCCGGCGTTGTCGACCTTGCCGTCCTTAACCGACTGCTGCATGACGTCAACCCACTTCTTGAGATCCCCCAACACAGACTCGAGAACATGAAGGGTGCCGTTGTAGTTGCCAATCTTCTGTAGCCAATACGAGGTCTGGATTCGGATACCGAGAACCTCATCGGAGAAAGGATCTAAACCATGCTCGGCGCACTGTTCCATGGCCCGCTTGTAGTACTTGAGGGCCAGCTCGGGGTCAGGGCTAATGTTGGTGTAGTAGAGGGCACGTCGCAGGGAGTTGGCGATGGGCTTCGGGTATCTCGTAAACTGGAGGTGGTAGAAGTAGGTGAAGTAGAGCTTGGCCGTGTAGCCAGCCATGATGCCAATAACAATCAAGCTTTTCACGTTAGCTATAGGCTATGTGAGGAATGAAGATGATGCCATACATTGCCAATGCAAAGGTAGTAGCTCCAGGGCTTTGGCGGAAGGCGGTTTTGATGCCGGTTGGACTCAGGGCGTTGGCAAGACTTCGCAGACCGGCGGCGAGAGCACGTCCGGCGAACTTGCGAAAGGTGATTTGGGGCTGGGGAGGCTGTTGCTTCCTGGGCAGCTGGTTCTGCGTATTGGCGAGTTCATTGTTGGCACCATGCTTGGAGGAATCGGAGCTCGAGGTGGTCTGGAAGCGCCGCTGTGCGGGATCGGGTCGGAGGGGTATGACGGCGCGGATGTGGACGGTGGCAGAGCGCGACCGGAGGTGGACGGACAACAGGCCGGAGGAGGCACGCCGGAGACATTGGTCGCGGAGAGGCCGCAACGAGGCGACTGCCGAGACCGACATTGCGGACGGGCCGGGAGGAGGGGCGAAGGAAAGCTCAGCAGTGAGAGTGGTCTGTGAGAGAGTGGTGAGACTTTTCAAGATAGAAAGAAGCCGCTTGTGATGTGATTGCACGAAATCCCGTTAGCTACTTATTAGGTCTGCCTATGACCCATTCATCGAGTTGAGCTGGGGAGAGCACGGACCAGCACGGGGAATTGTGGACCGAGGCTCAAGCAGCAGCGTGCATTGGTAGGGCCGGCTTTGCTAATCGTCTCGTGTGTGTTTCGTCGGCCGAGGCTTTGGGGCCTACTAGTATGACGGAATATTCCAACTTCCTGAACACAAGAACATACTCTCTTCACCTCCAGCTTCTTCTTGCACTTCCTCTTTATCCAGAAAAAATGTCGGGAAAATTCGAGCCCAAGACCGCCGTCACTTTGGACCCTCCTAAGGATGACCCTATCTCTGCCGAGGAGCTGGCCAGATCCAATGGTTCGTCGCCTCTAACCCCGCCATTACCAGCATCATCGCCATGGTGTTGATTGGCTTCACATGAGTTCTGAGCTGTCCGCAAAGAATTCGAGCTGAGATTGAGCAACAGGAGCCGACGGCGGAAAGTGCTACGTCGCCATTAAGGTATGGCATCTTATCATTGTCTCTGTCTTCCTCGTCTTCCTGCAGCGTCTAATCACAAGAAAACAGGGCAAGGTCTACGACGTGAGTGGCAACAAGGCCTACCAGCCAGGAGGCTCATACAGCGGTAAGACCGCCTCCCTAGGAGCTGCCATTCTTCATTGAGTATCCGCGTCTCTCGCTTCACCCGGATCCAGTTACTGACGCATGCGCCCCAGTCTTCGCCGGCAAGGACGCCTCCAGGGCCCTGGGCAAGACGTCTACCAAGCCTGAGGACGCCCGGCCCGACTGGCAAGACCTGAGCGACAAGGAGAAGGGCGTGTTGAATGACTGGGTCACCTTCTTCTCCAAGCGGTACAACGTCGTTGGCTTGGTGGAGGGCGCCACAAACATGGATTGACTAGCCGAGATGTGTCTTACCGACAAAGTCAAGTTGTGAACTGAGGCCGACGCGGCAATCTGGCCGGTCCACTCCCCTTGCACCTCGCCTCCCTTTTGAATGTTGCGCCTTTGTATTCTCCGCTGCTGTGAAGATGTGCCCTTGGGCGTAAGACGTTTCGTTCTTTTATGCTGTGGCTTCCGGGTTCCCCTGGTTCACGTCACCTTGGTCTGTGGAGAGCTTCTCAATTTTCTCTCTGACAATTACATTCAAGAGTCCAAGATGATTATACATTAAGCGATAGGTATTGATGGCTCAAGTGTCCCGTCTTCGAGTCTACCTGTCTACGGACTCATGCAATGCGTATCAGCCTGAACATGGCCCACCTGGTACTTCAGGAGAAATATTACAGTACTAGCAACAGAATCCTCCCAATGTCTGAAACAAATCCTATTTTGCAGGCCTTTGCAGCAAACTGTCTACCCCCACTCGGAATGTTCCACTACGCCGTCGTACGTTGTGTCCCCCCAAATTGTGGATGGGCATGGCCTCGTGCTACAGAGAGGGAGGCCACAGTGCCTGGCGCATGCACCTTTCAGAGCTCTTTTGTACTTCAGTTTTTCTCGTTTCAGAGTCCAAGGGCCGATATAAGCCCTACGTACACCGAGATCAACGGCCGTTTCTTCTTCCCAAGGGATGAGCTGGATGTGTAACTGGCCATGGTGTCATTGACACCATGTCGTGGTCATAGATGTTTGGGACAGCAGAGGCACCACAGCAAGTTTGACGTTTTGTCCGTGATGGTATGACGCAGACCGTCAATTCATAATAGCATCTATACCTCAAACAATACCGCCTTCTTATGACCTCGTCTGGAGAACTATGTAGAGCAAAATATGCAAGACCCATTGAAACAAGCTATCAGACTCTCTAGGCTGATAGCCCCAAACCACATGTTGTCGAGACTCTCGGCTCTAAACTCATCATATCTAACTACTGCAAAGGCTGCTCATGATGGCCGTCATTATCCTGAGAGCTCTGTCCCCCCTGGATTTCGGCAGCTGGCTGCAGGCCCATGCAGGCCTCACAAGGTCGATGCTGGCGCCATGAGTTGCGGAGTACCTTGACACCGAAGCACTGGTGATTTGGGTCGTTGCGGGCGAAGTGGCAGTAGGACTTGATGCGGAAGGTGGAGTGGTTGCAGAGGAAGAGGTATTCTTCCCAGTCACACATGTTTCTTGAATGATTAGAAGATGAAGCTTGGGGTCTAGTATAAGGGCGTTAAGTTTGCATTAGAGAGGGAGATCACTAAGTATGGTCCCTTACCTGTTGTCGAGGCTACTATGAGTGTTGCTACAAGATGCAGGATCGGAATCCAGGGCGAAAGCGGACAGTGAGGTAGTCGTTGTCTTGGCTGAGGCGACTGAGATGATGAGACGATAAGACCTAGATTGAATAAACCATCATGGGGTCCAGTTGACCTTTTATAGACAAGCATACCGTAGTCAGAGCTCTCATCAAAGAAGCTACAGTGGGAGCTACAAATATCAACACCGAGCAGGTAGACAATCAAGACCCCCAAGCTCCAATCATGATGCATTTCATCTACACAACATGCAAGTGCTAACCAGCTCCAGGGGTCAGGAGCCGATAGATCATTTCTTTCTGCACGCAAGGACTCGCCACACATGTATTTGGTCCCGAACCTGTGCTCTAAAGAGCGATATGCATCGGGGCAGAGGCAGATATCCGATGGAACATGCGTTTTGGTGACATAACCCGGTTTTTGTTGCACAGTGCTTGTGGGAGAATGAGTCAAATTTGACATTGTAGGTCAATATGGACCCTAGAGGCTTTTAGTGCGACCATTGAGTAGAGTCTCAACATGACTTGGTTTTGAGGAGAAGTCGCTGGTTGAACGAGCTTCATTGCAACTGATCAAGGCCCATCATATCAACCGGCTACGATAGTGAAGAGCTACAACCGAGAGGTCTAAGGACATTATAAGGTCTACGATCAGTAGTAACTCCATAACACTAGAATATCTTTTCGTAAAAAAACATTAGCCCATGCTAAAACTTGGAGAGTAGAACACGGAGCAGAGAGTCCGCCTAGTTGCCAAACAAAAGTCGAGGGGCAGTGATATCTCCACCCTGTGTCGGTGGTAGGCCGTGCTCAAACTCGAAGGAACTGTATCGAAAGACGAACAAGCATCTCCAAGGCTGCAGGAGAATCCCAGATACCCGGTTTCCCAAGACAGTGCTAGATCCGGGGCGAGTTTGTGTCCGATCCAGATCGGAGATGCGCCAAGCCCCCCGGTAGAAGAGGTCGTTGTGTTGGAGGACGACTGTGAGAGGCTGGACAAAGTTCCATGGCGCAGACACGGCACGGCACGTTGCAGAATGGCTGAACAGGCCGCCAGCGAAAGCATCGCTCGGCGCTCAGACTGATAGAGGCCAAGAGAAACCGGGACAATACTGAGAGGAAAAAAGTGGGTAGTCGGAGCGGGAGAAGAGACAATGGAGGGAAGAGAGAACTATGAAAAGATGTGAGAGGCTACAGGACGTCTTAGCTAGAGACATGTTACCGTCTGTGCTGTCAGTGGAAGCCATTCAGCTTCAAAATAGGATAAGGGATGTGCTTAGCAGTCCGATGACTGAGTTCGTGCTCTAGGATGGATACAGGTACGAGGTCTTGGTACGGGGTCTTGGTACGAGGTTGATCTCTTCAAGTCACTACGAAAGCCACGACACGTATTGATTGGGGAGATGAGAGGCATAGCAGCGAACGCCGGAACACGATGACGCCGAGGCAGAAGGGTGGCTGACTACTAAGGTCGTTGGATGGGCGTCTAGACCATCAGCTCAGACGGCAAGCCGGAAGATGTTGCTTTAAGTTACGCCGCCGCAAGGAATAGCCATGTTCCCGCGTACGCAAACTAATAAGATGACGATCACGAATACCCTCGAAAGTTGCTCGGGTTGCTTTGCGTAGATGAAAAGCAGGAAAAGCACAATGCGGAGCATGGGGGAGATGGTTCGCAAACAAACTGATGGCGGTGACGGAGGAAGCCGTGTGGGAACTTGGCTGCGCAGCGTGATGTGGCGTATGAAACCCAACGCAAGGTCGACGGGCCATTTGGAAATCTGCGTCACCATTCCGGGTCTCGAGTCTTGAGCCCCCGAGTCTCGAGTCCCGAGTCGGGTATCAAGGCATCGTAGACTCGCAGACTCGCAGACTCGCAGACTCGCAGACTCGCAGACTCGCAGACTCGCAGACTCGTATTTTGTCCGGGGAGGCGCAGCGCAAGCACGCGACGCACGTACGCCCTTCTCAGCAGAACAAAAGGGCGGCAAGCGGGGAGGAGAGTGAGCTAGTGCGCTTCTGTCACAATGTGCAGATTTTGTAATTTGACAGATGCGCGACGATGTGGTTTTGTGGTGGTTCGTGGTGGTTCGCAAACTGACGTATCTCAGTTTGCGGTGGTGAGCGTTTTTGGCTTGGCTGCCTCGCGGTTGCCTGACGGCTGCCTTGCACCTCACCGACGCAGAAGTGTGGCAGAGGGGGTGGAACAGGGCGCTCTGATTGGCCTGTCCGCCACGACACAAGGGAAGCGCGGGCGAAAGTGAGGCGGGCCGGGAGCACGATGGGACGCCTTCACGGCATGTAGGACACCCAAATGGCGTTGATTCTCACTCATCATCTCGTCTCCTTGTCTCCTCATCTTGTCTCTCTCTTGCATTCGCCTGCACCGCCATCGCGACTTCGTCCGTTCGTCCCGTCGCCTTGACGTGGCATGCCATCGGCCTATAGCCGCTCTCGCCCGTCCGTGTCTCTGTGCAGTCCACCTCTGGTTGCATCCTTGCGTACTTGCGTACTCGCAACCTTGCTTCAACCACCACCACTACCACCACGCGCCCACTGGACTCGAGCCTCGACGCAGCGTCTGCAGTGCGGCAACAAGGCAGAAATACCCCACCACCCGCCGCTGTTTCAACTCCCCACCCTCCTCAGTGCCACTCAACCTAGCGACATACGATACCAGCACGCTCCGTCTAGCCAGGATCAGAACCAGAAGCCCTCGTCTTCAAGGGGCTCTGGTTTAATTGCCGAGTTTCAACCCCCCCCCTTCTCACCCATTTCTCGCTTTTGGCTTCCCTACCCGCATCGCTCTTTGTCCATCTTTCCCTCTACGCCTCTCTCTCCATCGTCGCTTCTGCCTGGCTCTATCATCGGCCTTCTCTTCGCCCTCTTCGCCTTGTTCTTGATCATTCCGTCAACCCAGGCTATTGCTTCTCTGTTCGACTCTATCCAAGGTCTGGCGTGCAATTGCGTTGCTAGTGCCATCGTCGACACCTTGGACATCGCCACTTGACCGGCTCCCTGACTACCAACATACTTCCTTGACTATTTTGACCAACCAACGCCACCGTACCGATCATCTCTGCGAATGCTTGCCGCCTTTTTTGCAAACCTATTCCTGGGTTCCTCTGGACTCAGTTGTGCGTTACTGTGTCTGCTCGTGTAGAATTGACGACGTCGCTAACACCATAAGCAGCCCTCCAACCTCTTCCTGCTCGCTGAACGGCATCCCCTCCTTATCGTGTATGCTCCTCGCTCAAATTCGATCTCTTCACACTGTTTTATGCCACTATACAGTACTTCTCTCGGTTAACACTACGAGTTGAACCATTGAACGACTGATGTTATTCTCCCTTATATACATCACTCAACACCACCGGATCAACTCTCGCAATGGAAGCCTCCAACTCTGGCTCTGGTCGCCGTTCGGGCGCCGAGTCTCTCGGACCCAATCACCAGCAGTATACCCAGAACAGGCCTTCCCCAACTCAACAACCCCCTGCAAAGGCACCCTATCCATGGAACTTGACGCGATTCTACAACATGAGTGAGGATAGCCCTTGGGTACCTCAAGGCATCGTTGCCAGTATCCCCACGGACACTCAATCTAGCCAGCATCTGTCAGGGTCGGTCAATTTCCAGGCTGCTGCTGCCTTTCAGAACTATAGAAGTAGGCCCCTTCAATCCGAGTGTGATACAACCAACGATGATTCGGGATACGGCGGGAGTGGTGCACCTTATAGTATTGAGAACACCTCTGTATACGAAGACGACCAGAACCCCGACGCCCAGAATGCGGCACAACTCTTTGAGGCTTTCCACCTAGGCGTTCCCCATCCACCTCCTACATGGGCAACGCCACGACCGACACCGAGCGTCGCCACTGGTCCCACCGGTGGAGATCATAAGCACTATTGTGCTGATTGTGAAACCTGGTTGCGAACAAGATCAGAGCTCAAGTAAGTTGATATGAATTCACAGTTTCATTAAAGATTTGGTCTGACATAAACCAGCAAGCACAATCTCAGACACAGCAAGCCTTTCCATTGCCAAGCATCAGGCTGCAGTCGCAGGGAAGGCTTCAGCACCAAGAATGATCTCGACAGACACAAGCGGAGCGTTCATTCCGACTTGACAGTTTCTGGTCCCAGATATGTTTGTCGCTTAGGGCAATGCTCCACAAGAGAGAACCCCAAGCTTTGGCCAAGAGCAGACAACTTTCGCTCTCACCTACGCCGCATTCACCACAAGGAGTACACCGCCGATGACGATCTCGGTGAATACATACATCGGTATGTGCTAGGGACTATGCTTTATTTCTCAAGCTATTTTGACTAACCGGTTTCTAGTCAAACTCCCTTGGGTGAAGATCTCGAAGGTGTTGGAGGAAGCGCCCTCTCATACATTAACATCAACCAATCTGCAAACACTCAGAAACCTACTGGGCATCCCTTTTCGCAATCCTTTCTCGGTAACCAACCGATAGCGACGAATTCCAGGCAGGGAATTCCTCAACTGCAAGACGACCTAGACTCCCTAGATTCTATACTTCAGAACTCCACGTCTACGTCTTCCGAGAAGGGTCCGTCAGAGCCTGCTCGAGTCCAAGAAGTTGACGATGACTTCATGCAGCCAGAACTCTTGCATGAGACGAGTCAAGGGCCATTGCAATCTGGACGGACATTTGGTGCTCAGTTGACTCCTCAATCTACTGGTCGTTACACCTACCCGCAACAAACTCATGAAAGCATCTCAAGCAATTGTGAGCTTTCCGTATGTAACGATGGCGGCACTAACCCTCTTGACGACGCCACTGAGTCTTCCGAGCATGGCGACGAGCGTGACAACAGCTTGGAAACAATTTCCAACCATCCCAAGTGTCTGGGGCTAAATCAATCCAAGACTGGGCAATCTGATGTTAAGATGACAGACATGGAGCCAGAGCAATCAAACTCCGCGACTCGTTCTTCATCTGACACAATTTCTGTCAGTCTTCTCGGCTTGCAGAAAGATCCCGAGAGTGTCTTGGAGTATCTGAAAACTCTGCCCAAAGAGCTCTTAAAGAGCGCTTTGAATGGAGATGTGGAGAATTCCAAAACAACAAACTCAACGCAGGATTCAGTCAACCAGAAGACTCAATACCCATGCACTGAGTGTACGAAGAAATTTGGCAGACCATGCGAACTCAAGTTCGTTCCCCAATTCCACTCACCTGTTCTACAACTAACCACTTCGCAGGAAGCATCTGAAACGACATGAGAAGCCATATGGATGCACCTTTCCTGACTGTTACAAGGCATTCGGGAGCAAGAATGATTGGAAGAGACATGAAAGCAGTCAACACTGGCAGCTTGAGAAATGGAAGTGTGAGGATAACAAGACGAACTCACACCAGCCTTGTGACAAGGTTTGCCATAGGAGGGAGAGCTTCAAGCACCATCTTTCTAAGGAACACATGATGAGCGATGCGAAGCAGATCGAGGAAAAGCTCGACAAATGCCGGATCGGACGTCACTGTGACACTCGATTCTGGTGTGGTTTCTGTGTTGAGATCGTCGAAATCATAGACGAAGGGGTCAACGCATGGACGAAACGGTGTGACCACATTGACGACCATTTTTCTGGTCGTGGCGACAAATCGAAAAGGCACATCAACGAATGGAAGCAGATGGAAACTGAGAATCAAAGGCGTGAGGCAAGCACGCAGTCCTCGGCGGATGAATCGAGCTCAGCTTCCGACTCTGGAATGAGCTCCCCCTTGAAGCGCAAGCTAAGTGCTGACGTCGAGATCGTTTCACGCAAGAAACAACGACAGGAGATGGTAGCATACATGTGGCAGTGTGTAAGTTGACGACTGTTTTATCGCTACGGGCAGAGACTAACGTGAACATCTATCAGTGTCAGTGCAGCGCAGACATAAACTTGAAGACGACAACGATGTGTATCGAGTGCAGCCACCAAAAGTGTCCACAAAACTGCGTTGTTAACAAAGTCGTCCATCGGCCTGGTAGTTGAGCACATAGTGACAACTGCAAGTGAGAATGGAAGGAAAGTAATGGAAGAGTATGTTGTCTCTGGCGTTGATGTGTCATTGGACGACTTTTTCTGGGGTTGGTACACTGGGACGGAGTACGCACATGTAATATCGTCTAGGATACCCCTAACAGCGGCGTTAATCCTGGGAGCGGGGGACATTGGAAAAATGAGGACAGGGTCGATGTTCGCTTTCGCTATGAGAGTGGGTGTTCCATTCAAGCTGACAATGATAGCACCCCGCTGTGATAAGTGACAAGGCAACTTTTGGCCAATGCAGGATGGCACATCCTGCGTTGTGCGTTGTGCGTACAGTGCTTGGGCCGGGGTCACGCTGTAGTTGAGTGCTGGACTCCAGACTCCAGATGCATGGATCTCTTCTTTGGGAGTTGGTGCGTGACTGAGTGGCTACATGTAGACGTAAGAAGTACACATGTAGGCCAGGCGATAGGCCAGGCGATAGGCCAGGCGATAGGCCAGGCGATAGGCTAGGCGATAGGCCAGGCGATGGCAATGCTTCCCCGAGATTGTTCAGATCGATGAGATCTACAGTGGCAGGGTGATTTGCAAATCCGGGTCGGAAGGATCCGCGGCGCTGTATGATGGAGCGAGGTGCGGCAAGACCCGAGAGATGAGGTGTGATGTCCGAGTAGTCAACGAATGCTGCGTCTTGGTAGGAAGCGTAAGCTATGTGATTGGAACGTAGTGGTGGTGTGGACAGAGTGAAGAGGGGAGAAGGGCTTGGTAGGAGGCGAATCATCCTGACTACCTGGGTGCGGTGGAGGTGGTGGAGGTGGTTGAAGCTGAACTATTCGGACAATTTGAGAGTCTCTTTTGCAAATGCCGATATGAAGAGCGGTTGAAGGCGTCCGTCGGGCAAAGGTCTAAGCTCTAGTTGGAGCGTTGTGAGATGTGACAGAGGCAGACCGGTCTAGTGGTCTGTAGTCCGTGCAAAAGAAACGACTCAAGGAGCCGTTTGCTGATCATGGTTCGGATGCGGTCCACAATCCACGGCCCACTTTCTTACGAACGCCCGGGGCAAGAGGCCGACCGGGAGCTCCATATCGGTCTTAGAGTCGTGAGTGCCAGTCGGCGGGCGGCTCGGTGCGGTGATGGCTTGATGCCTGACCAACTGTACAAGTACAGCAACTTACAAGGGGCTGTCATGACTACGATCGTTGGTAGGCTGCAAAAGAGATGATCTCTGGTGCGCCGGAAGCGGGCGAGAAAAAGAAAAGAAAAACTCATCTCGGCCTTGGAAATCTGCTGGGAAGCTATGAATGACTGACGATATCTGTCTAAGCGCCGCAGGGGGGGGAGGGGGGGGAGGGGGGGATGTGCAGAACCCAGCTACCTGGTGGGAGGAAGAGAGTGGAGGAGAAGAAGATGGAGAGTCTGAAAGTGGACTCGGTGGAGACAGGGAGAGGGTCATCGGGATAAGGAAAATAGGGCTCCACAGGGGGAGCCAATGGGCAAGTCTGGCGGAGAGTGCGAGTTTCGACCGGCGAGAAATATCAAGAAATTTTTGTTTCGCCCAGAAGCGGGAGAGAAGAGAGCCAAGGGCCAAGAAGCAGCTTGAGATAACAAGGCGACCACGGCGCAACGCTAGAGGCGCCCCGTTTAGTTGCCGTACCATGGTTTTGTTCGCTCGTCGTTGGTGGGAGGTGAACAACACTAACACCACTATCACCATTTTATTGCCTGCGCTGGACTGCACTGCACTGCACTGCACCGTGGTCGTGCATCAGAGGCACGATGACGGAATGGGAAGAGCGAGACAGATGGAACCGAGGGATCAGCTGACATCAGATAACGGGAGAGCGGTGCATGGAGCGGGCGGCACAGCAAACAGCGGGCAGCGGGCAGCGGACAGCGGCGGGGATAACGGCCCAGCACGGAAGCGCTGAGAGTCGCGGTCGTGCGGTGGCCGGTGGTGGGCCTCCCGCAGCCCGGGGGCGTCAAGGGGTGCCCGCCCGCCATGTGGATGACAACGGAGACTACAGTAAGTAGTAGTAAGGCGCCGGCCCGGGCACTCAGGATCCCCGTCGTTAGCTAGATTTCATCATCCTCATGCCTAATTATGATGCAATAATGATTCTAGATAGAGACGGAGCGCGGAGAGCCCGCCTCTAGGCCAGTTGAACGGCCGCTACCTCATTCCTAGGGGGGTGTGAACGAGGAGTCAAAAATCTGAGACTCCAAGGAGAAAACACACCCCAGACACCCGTTCGGGAGGCAATAAGTTAATCTACCATGGTCACGTCAAAGCAGAATTCAGCCCTAGGAGCAGCCAGGGGTTAAGCTCGGCGGCTGGTCATCATCTTCTCAATGAATCTGCAAGTACCCAAGACCTGGGCCACGCGAAAATGACTTGCTTGGCCCATCTCCATGATCCATCCATCCCCACCTCCATTCACAAGTGGGGGGGAGCAACGGCCCAGGACTCAGGGGGGACTGGCTTTTGGTTCTGGGGGGCTTGGGGGCCGAGGAGGAACCTACCTAGACGAGTGGGCATGAATCTCGTGAGTTCGAAGGAATGGGTCTTTGTTGGTTCTGTCTATTTGCAAGGACGCTTGCTATCTTGGCACGTTGTACGGGACAAGGGTCATCTCAGCTGGACCGGTGAAGGAGAAATAACCCAATGAAAATGGGAGAAAGTGGCAGCAAAAATGTCCCCCCCTGTTAGAACGAAGCGTCCGTGTTTCCCATGCGCGAGCACTTCCCATCTCGGGAGCGTCGATCTCCGCGCCTAGCACAGGGCAGAGCTGCACATCTTCGCGATGGACTCGAGCTACTGCGCCGGTCACCTCACCAACCTTAGATGGAGGCGCAGATTGGGAGTTCGATGCCTGCACTTAGGGCTTGGCAATGGGTACGAGGCGCGCATGTTTTCCGAGTACCGACTTTTGGATCTGTGATCTGTCACTCTCACTCTGTCTCTCTCTGCCTCCTTTTTCCTATTCAGCTGGTCGTCTGCTGGCCCGCATTAGTCAGTCGATCAATGACCTGAATGTGAATCAATGTCTGTGTTGTGTGCCAAGCAACTCGCGCCTCCTGCCGTTCTTCCAGCATCATCATCCTTCCGTCTTCAGCTTTTCAGATTGGTCTCATTGTCCGCTTCTCGGTGCGGAAGGATACAGTATGGGCTAACTACGAGTACGAATACTTCGTACTCAATTAGAGTTTGAATTTGTCTCTGGGGGGTTCACTGTGTAGATTCCAGAGCGTGCTGCACTGCCTACTTACTAAATCAACTGTTATAATTATTCTCTAGTCTCCGAGTCCTTCACTGCGGGGGATCTAATAGGCTATCTACGATGTATGAAGATAACCTCAACTAGTGAAAAGTACTTGCATGTCTCCAACGATGCCAAGTTCCTGCACTTTTCCATAAACCATCCAAACAGAAGAGACAAGAACGGCACAGCTTAGAATATCAGGTTATGTTTAAAATAGTTCCCGATGAGAGACAACCCCATCCCTCGATCCGCTGTCGAACGATGCCAATTGGGGGGTGGCAGAGGCCCAGCAACGCAGACAAGGGTCGCGGGATCAGCCACAGCGACTGGACACCAGCTGGGCGCTGCAGAAACGGATGTAATAAGTGTCTTGGAGCGGGAGGTTCAAATAAAAAGGGAAAAGGGAAAAGGGGTGTGCAGGGCACCCCGGACCGTAGTTGGCGTAGGCGTTTGAGACAAGACGCCCGGCTTGTATGTGCACGCGTGAGAAGAGGAGCCCCTTCCCCCCTCTTCGGTTGTGTTGGTTGTTGAAGTGTCTAAGTTGCCTTGCAACCTCGCGACGAAGTAGTGGTCGCCTCTTTGGGACGGTGAGTCGTGTGGAGAGCGCCTCCACTCTTTTCTTTTGCGGACCCGTTTGGGGGCTTCGTTGGGCGACGACGGGCTCTGTGGGAACACGATGGAAACAATGGACCGGTGAATCCGCGCTTCCCCTGTCAGCTTTCCATTTTCAACGGGCCCCCCTAGTTAAAACTGCCCTAAGGACGCTGGCAGATCGCCAGCTCGACCCAATCACGGCAGGCGAGAGAGTTGTCCCTGCCCCCCCACCAACTCAACCCACCCCCGGTTCCCGTCATCCCGCCTCGACCTAAAGGGCCCGGGCACGCGACGTAGCAGACTTGCGAATCGGGGCCCATCGCCATCCCCCCACTTTTGAAGGTGTGGAGCGTACCTGCCACCTGCCAGCCAGAGCACCTCACCACACGGGCTTCTAGCGCACATGGCAGGCACCGCTGCACCTTCCACAACTTCCAGTAGACCAACGCTGCCTACCAGTTCATTCAGTAACGCCTTCCTCGAACTTGTGGTGGAAACATTACCTACCTACTTAGGCACATCGCGTCGTGCCTGTCCGTAGTGCAAAGACGGTGCCGCCTTGCTTCTCCACCACAAAACAGTGAGTCGATGTCGGTATAGAAGTGCTAGATGCCATCACCTACCTGCGTTCATCTACTTTACTTTGGTTTGCTGCGCCACAGGCATGCCTATCACCATTAAGGTTGTCAAGTTGTCAATCACTGCTGTCATCGCCGTTCCATGGAACAACGAGGGGCAGCATGCTGATTGCGGATTGCGGCTGGCCAGCTGCCGCACATCTGACCGTTCCGGGATATTTGCATCGTCTCGTCTTGTCTCACACGGATACGTCTACGTCTACGTCTATACAGTACAGTGCTCTGCTCTACCTAACTTACATGTCATCCATCATCGCGACGACGACGACGACGACGACGACGACGATTCACAGAGCCAGCCAGTCACAGCAGGCGGCTAGACGATCCACGGTCATGTCTCGCCTCCAGGTGTCAAGCCAAGATGCTAGCGCAACTGCTGCGACATCATCGCCGTCTTTGTCGTCGTCGTCGTCTTCCACCGCCTGTGGGCCGCTCTTTTTCTGCCTCGCTGTCTGTCTGCACCTCTCTGTCTCGTGTCTCATCGCCCCCTCCTGCACTCTCCCACCACCCGTTGGCGTCCGCATTGAAGCAAAGCGCTTTCATCCACCCTCTAACTCTCAGCTCGCCACACAGCCATCGATATCCTACTACTTTTGCTTCTCCATCTGCGACATGATGGGGCCCTGGCTACGAACTGAGCGGCCCGCACCCCCCCCTCATCTAGGTTGCTGGTGGGCAGTGGCGTCAAGTCTTCGCCATGCTTGAAGGCGCAGGTACATTCATTATGTGTTAAGTCGTCGCTAAACTATCTATGCTTCTTCGGCTTCCTAGAATCACGTCCACAACTCAACTGCCAATCCCGGGACCGGGTCGACTGAGTTCTCCGTCACCACGATGTATCCGTAACTGCTTACTACCTAGTAGACCGTCGGAGTGTACGAATACTCAGTCTTGGGCCAAGAGCCCCGAGTCTGTCTGCTCGCAGCTTGGAGCTCAGGACAAGAAGAACCCAACAAAGACATTAATGTCCTCATATCGAACAAACTGGCATATCAACGGGTATGGTATGTCTACGCTTGCCACCACGCCCCGTCAAAATGGAAATACGTGGGCCTCTCGAGAGTCACCATCTGCAGGCCATACACCCCACGCACTGTACTAGGCTGCACCGAGGCGATCATTGGCCCCAGCCGCGAACTACCGCCTGGATATCGACCTGAGATGCGCCTAGGTATCGGCCTTCGTCTATTCGCACCCTGGTCGGCCTGCCCTGGAGGGACCGTGGTCCTGGTCTTAATGGTGCGGGCTCTCGATTCGCTGCTTGCTGGTCAGGGGTTCTTCCTGCATGAGTCGATAAGTTGGAGGAAACAAGCAGCTCATCATTCGGTGGCTGGACCCGCAATCCCCAACCCGACCCCCCAGTCAGAGGTACCATGTACAGGCATGAGGCTCTGCGAAGGCCCGCGGGGTCTTGGACAGGTAGTAGCTGATTCCCAAGCTCTGGGGACTCGAGCGAGTCTGGCGGCAAGCAAATCTAGCCACTCACAGCCGGCGTTGAGAATCGGGTCGACTTACAATAAAGATGTCCCTCTGCCTCCATCGACAAGGCATTCTTTTGTCTGCTCTCTATCTCAAGCACTCCCTCCTAGAGACTCCTGTCTCTTGCTCAATTCAACACCCTTCATCAATTGTTCAATTATCTTCCCCTTTGGCGTGTGCACCAGCACTGATTGCCCCTTCATCCTCCTCCCCAGGCTAGCACACGTGTTACACTTCCGCACCTTGAACCATCCCCCCATCCTACTCTTCGAATCAAATTCGAGACTCAATCCTCTTCTCCAAATCTCCTCCATCTGTTTTCTGTCCATCAATCGGACATTTAATGGCCTGGCCTTAAACCTTGCCTCTTCAGACTTTCTCCGGATCACCGTACGGTCGAAACATTCAACATCTCGGCATCATGATTCACAAGCTCTCTACTACGAAGGCAGAGACCATCGACGAACTGATCAACGGACATATCCCTCCGTATCCAGACCCTACTGGAGTTGATATCCAGCACAGCAACTTTCACGATCGCATTGATCCCAACCTCAGCACCATGTGTGACGCTCCAATGCAACAATACCTTCAGGACCCGCATGCGCCCATGTTCAACATGCACTCTCAGCACCAGGTCCACTTCCAGCCTGTTCAACATGACACTATCTCCTCGCTCACACCCCCATCTCAAGGACGACACGGCTCTCCCTTCTTGCAGCGCCAACCATCTGTGGCCAGCAGCGCCCAGAGTCCGAGGACAGAGAGCGATCAGCTCTACGACGGTACTCAAGGGCCATCCACACCTGCTGGCATGAAGTCTCCATTTACCCATGTGTACGAACCATGGGATAACGAGCTTCTGACGGGTCTTTCCCCCTTGACCCTCACCGACGGATGTGTGAATCCCTCGGATATCCATCCCAGCCAAGTTCACGTTGACGACTGCAACGAACACGGTGGCTCTGAGGGGTTTGCCCTTGATCAAGGGCTAAGCTTCGATGGCAATAACCCATCCACCCACTCCCAGGGGGTTGATGCCGCCCAGCAACCCCTCTACCCCGACCCTGAGGCGATCAATGAGATAACTAACTCAACTGAGGGGGCCGCCATTGAGCCTGGGTCTCGTAACGTGGAGGGCCAAGTGTACAGACTGGCCATAGCTGACGGCAAGCCAGCTCCTGCTGTCAAGGGCTCCGGGCGCCGTGGCCGCCCCGGCCGCCCAAGACGATCGGAGTTGCCTGCACCCGTCGGGAGATCCAAAGTCATCAAGACGGCGGGCGCTCCAGGTGTCCCTGGCAGTCGAAGGCTGCCCGTGTCCAATTCCGTCAATATCTGTCCAGTGTGTAATTTGGCTTTCAAGGACACCGTGACGCTTCAGAAACACATCAAGGTCCAGCACAAGCGGCCCTTCATCTGTGTTTTCCACTTTGCCGGCTGCTCAAGCGCCTTTGCCAACAAGAATGAGTGGAAGCGGCATGTTCAGGCCCAACACACGAGCTTCCATTATTGGCTATGCACGCATGGCGCTTGTGGTTCGGTCTTGTCCCAGGACTGCCAAGTCACAGGATCTCCGACCCACGGTCGACCCTTCAGGCGTAAGGATTTGTTTTCACAGCACGTCCGACGCATGCACCCTACCTCGCACTCCTCTGGGAAGAGTAAGAAGGGCAAGTACGCGGCGTCGGGGCGGGACGATCAGCTCAGGCAGATGCAAGAAGACGCATTCCGGAAGCGGTGCGAACTGCCAAAGTACATGCGCTGTCCCGCCCCAAACTGCGACCATGAGTTTCATGGCGAAGGGGCCTGGAACAACCGGATGGAGCATGTCGGGCGCCACCTCGAGCGCGCGGTCAGCAACAAAGAGCCCCCAGTACACTTTGGGGGCCCCGAGGATGATACGTTGACCAGATGGGCGGCAAGCGAGGAAGTTCAAGTCATTTCTTGGGACAAGTCCCAGGGGCGCTGGCTGCTCGGCCAGGCACTCAAGAATGCCAAGATCGACTTGAGGACGGTGCGCGGCCGTGCGATGAATGTTGACCAGGACGCAGAGGGAGAGGACTGCTGAGCAGGGGGTTTCAACCCGCATGGATGCCCATTGTGTCGGCGGCAGAAAGATTGCAATTTGTTTGAGTTTTCATTATTTGTGAATTATGATGGGCTTGGTATGGGCTGGTGTGGCCACTAATTGTTGGGGTTGGTGGTCTTGTTGGTTTATGATGCCATCGCCTCTGTTCCTCGGGTCCGGATATTGGAATATTGCTGGTTGCTTGTTCTATCAAATTGGCTTTTCCTTCCTTGGACCTTTTTTTCTCATTGTTTTCTCTATCTCTTGGTTACCGCTGTGCATTTAGTTAGCACAGGCGGCACCGTTCTCAGGCGGCATCATAGAAAGAATTGCACAACACTGATGATTTACGACTGTCCTTGCTCCATCATCCTGTCCCTCCTAGACCGCCTCGCCCAGAGCCTCATGTCGCAGAGCCTCAAACTCACGAGTCCGCCCTCTCTCTCACAACTTCCACGTCATCCCATTCTCACGCCCCTAGCCTCCGCCTCCGCCCCTTCAGACGTCCCACATCTCGTGCATGCAGCTGGCCGTGCAGCCAACCAGTCCGGCTCCAGCTTGAAGTAACATCCACGGCCCCTAGAAACACGGCACACATGTCGCAAACTCGCGGGTCAGCCCAAACCCCCCAATAGGTCCCGGTTGTCCTGTTTCCTTGCACAGCCCCCCCCGCTGCCTAGCCATGCAGGCGGATGCAGCGTGCGGGTTGTGGGCTGCTGATCGCCGGTTTGTTGGTTTGTCTGGCAGGGGGAGTGTTGGCAGGGTGGTAGGCATATTGTAAGGCGCTCGAAAAGGTTCGGGCCTCCCTTTTCAATCAGAGAAGGTTGCTGCAGTGGCAGATCGCCTGTCAGAAGACAAGATACAATGATATGGCCTCATGCGTGAGCTATCAGTAGGATGGGATTGAGTGGGTGTCCAGGGTAGCCATGCTGCCGCTGCCACGCTACTCTACGCAGTCTACTTGATATTCCAATATTGTGGTTTTTCGGTACTGAATGAACTTGCAACTAGAGACGATCATCCCTTTTTTGTTGTAATGTAGTAGTGACTATCTAACCCGGTGTAATTGAGCCACACTGTGGTGAGCTAAACCAACACCAACGTTTCGCGTCTGCCTCTAATTTGGGCTTAAGAGTTCCTTGTCCACGCCATACAAATGAGCCAAACCACACAAAACAGACATACATCAAGGTACCTTCTCTCCAGTGACTGAACAACCCACTGCTTCTGAGAAGCCATACTGGCCTGGATCAAAAAGAAAACAATGAAACGCAATCAGTCAACAGCTGACTGAGTCGGTTGTGGCTAGTCCATAACTGGTTGATAAACGTAGAACAAAAATTGTAGCTGTAATTATTCCGCGTCTGTTACCTCAAGTCCAGTTAGCTCGTGGTATTCTTGAAGCCTTGAAAAGATTGACTTTACCAATTACCATTCGCTATCGCTGTCGCCGTTGTCGCCGTACCAGGAGCATTTCTTCCCAGGCCTGCGGACTTCGTCCTTAGAAAGGGACTTCTGTTCAATCGCAAGATTTTGACATGTGACAAATGCAACGAACAACTCACAGGCTTCGACACCAAGCGCCTGATCCAACAATTCAGTGCGGCCAAGAAAATTTGGCAATCTTTCTCGCCCAAACAGCCTAAACATTCATCAGCTTCTCACCAGGTTTGCAAGTCGCTCAAAGCCAAGCCGTAAAAGTTAGGAGACAACTTGCGCGGGCGCGTTAGCTACTATGTTGCGTCGAGCCCTTCGCTGTTGCCTGCTCTTGCACTCCATAGCATAGCCCGGTTCAGTGGCCTTGCGCCACTCAATCCATGCCTCGTATGCTTGCTGGTCTTTGGCGTCTGGCATTCGTGGCTTGGGAACAGGACATAGCTGCGGATTGTGTCCTTTCAGGGGTCTCCAAGATGGAGGTTGCCCCCCCATGGGAAGTTGGGCGTTAGGCATGAAAGCGAATGGATTAATCGTGTTCATGTTTAAGGAAGGCGGTGTTGATTTGATGGCTGAAAATTCCACAGGACCTGGAACCATCGCTGGAGATCCTTTGTCAAGTCCAGAACTAGGTTGATGAGGCTGAGGAAGTTGAGGAAGGCCATAGGGTGGTGGCCCGTCCATCAGTGGAAGACGAATGTTCAAAGGCAGTGGGGGGCAGAGAGGTGCCGCAAATCCAAAAAGGGGACCGAAAGTCGAAGCGGATACATTCGAAAACCGAGTGTCTCCCAATTCTGTACTCGAAGAGCTAGTTGCGCCTTGAGACTCGGGTTGGTTGGGGACAACGGGCGACGGCCCGGAAGACGGCGTTGTGGTGGTAACCACTGGATTGGTAAGAGCCCTGTGGACGCTCAAATTACCACCGTAGCCATCATCATGGTGGTTGAAGAGGCCATCAACAGGGTCTCTTGGAAATTTGCTAGCCAAGTCTTCCATTGACACAGATTTACTCTGTCCATTGAAGGAAAGAAACTCCCTTGCTCTTGGATTGAGATGTTTGGTGCCGCTCCCGAGGGAAATACCGGAATCCCGGGAAATTTCTTTCCCGCGAGTGACTGTGGCATGGATTGAACCGATTGCTGAATCAACGCTGCTTTCCTGGCTTACCTCCCGCATTCTCTTAAGCCCTTGTTCAAGCCCCGTTCGCTTTGAGTCCTCTTTGGGCTGATCAGATTGAGCATGAGGCCCTCCCTACGAGGCTTTGACAATCTGTTGAGCTCCCTTTTGCAACTTGTCTAGCATTTTCTTGAAAGCTGCATTCTTTGGTGAAGTTGAACCTGAATCGTCGGGACGGGAGGTTTCTGCGATGGAGAATTTGTTGATGTTTATCTTACTCTTACGTCGAGTGGCGTCGATGTAAGAATCCGGAGCGTTAACTGCATTAGGCTCGTCGAGCAAAGAGTACTGAGACTCTTCTGAATTATCTCTCGCGGATAATTGTTCTTGGCGAGGTTGACTTTGGAGCTGATATCTGGACATCTGATGTATTCTTGGTGGCGTATCTTCGGTTGCAGCCAGAACCGCGGCCAGCTCCCGTTCCTGCTGGTTACGCGGCATCTTGCGAGGTGTTTTGCGGAATGGTCGGGTTTCCTTGTCGATACGTTGAATGTATGTAACACAGGAAAATGGATCATCCATGCCATCTGTGAAACCTTTGGATCCCTCTCCAGCACAGAAGGGCACTAGTTCGATGACGCTCATGGGCTTCCCGTTGAATCGATGGTCAGGTAATTCCCTCTGTTTCAAGACACCACAGGGACCCCATTTTCCTGGCTGAGAGGCCGTCTTTCCCATAGTTCCACCTGCCGGCAAATCTGCTGGTTCGCTACCAGACTCTGAGTCATCGTGGCTTGACTTCCAATGACTGGAAGCAATGTGATCCCAGGGCCCAGACCTCGCGAAGCCATGATGGCCATTCGAGAATGAATCTGAAGAGAATCCTTCAAATCCTATCTGTTGCTTATGGCCGTTGAAGTCGGAGGTGCTTAGTCCTGATTGGATGGATGTAGAAGATGTGTTATCCTCGCGCCGTCTGCGCCAGTCAGGGTTCGTCATGGCCTCGATGAACTTAGACGTGGCATGGGCTTCGTCTGCATGCTCCCTTCTTGAACAAGCTGGTGCCGATTTGGTTTCGTCAAAGGAGTTATCTGCTGATGAGAGAGAGATGTCGGTTCTTTCAGCACGGGTGGGCAGCGGCCGGCCCTTGAGGCCAAAGGCTGCCATCTCGAACACTGGGTGGGAGTCAGCCTTGTTAGGCAACTTGGAGAAAGCAAACGGTGCGAAGGCCATGGAAAGGCGATCTGAGTCTTCTTTGCTTCACATTGACTCACGAGGCTGTCAAGGCGCACGCTAAACAACGCTGGCTGGCTGGTGTAATGGGGAGTGGTGCAAGTCTCACCGGTCTTAGCTTTCACGCCACTGCTCCTTGGGTTGGTCGAGGAGACGAAGGAGATGTATGCAGAGTGATACAAAATCCTATCGTGAGGTACTTCTCGGGAGTGATTCAAGGTTTTTCTTTTTGATCTGTCAGACCCTTGCCAGCTGCTTGTGGATTGCTCTAGGGACTCACCTGACCAGGTGGTCTTGAACTGACACTCTTCAAAGAGCACTCGGAGATGGAACCAGTCCCCTGGAAATGTTAGAAGACAAGGGACGTGCCGATTGGCCAAGTTGTGGTTGTGAAAGAGCAAAGTGACGTGGTCTGGCGGTAGGGCTGAACGCTTCCCGGGCCCCTTTTGATAGGGAAGATGGTCTAATGCTGCGTATAGCGCAATGAAGATCCAAAAAGAGGGCTCCCTGCCAAAAAAAAGACGAGGAAAAAGAGGTAGGGTAGTGTGTGGCTTTTGTTCGGGCGTGGTGCAAGATGATGGATTTGTGAGGTTGGCGCCAAGTGGTGGCAGTGGAAGGGATCGGTAAAGGGGCCCGACGAGCTGCCAGTGGCTGCACCTGCCAGGTGCATGCAGTGGCAGCCAGTAATTAAGGTAGGCCTGACTAGAATCTTCCTTCCACGTCATGGTCCGCGTGATGATGAAGAATTTGCTCAGGTGCATTGCCCCTCCGAGTCACGGCAGTGATTTTCTCTTCCATCACGGCAACCTGCAGGAGGGTTACTCAGTAACCAAGTGCTCTGTCTAGAGTTGATAGAAGGCCTTAAAAACGACGAGAGTGTATCAAAGAAAAGGGAGGTAAGTGCAGAGATGACGAAAGGCTCACTTAGCCACCTAGGCATCTTCACAGGACATTTCAAGTACGGCTCGACTATAAACTGACGAGGTTGAGGGAACGCACGACGACGAAGACTTGACAAACGAATGCATTCCAGGTATCAAACTAAGGTACTCCGGGCTGAAATACAAGACGACAAACTGTGCCAACCAATCAACCAGTATATCTAATCCAGGCATAATAGAGGAACCATGGATCCAGCCTCCTCGATGCTTCGGCCCATATGGCGCTCCCATATAGCTCCTTCGCCCTGCTCAACCCAGCCTTACCCTTGGTATTGTTGTCCACCCATGTAGGCACTAAACGCCCTCTGCGAAACAAGTCAGTCAATTGCATACTTCATGGAACTTCTGTCACGGATCATCACTCACCGCATTCCGAGTTTGCATGTACACAGTTCCAGGGCCAGTAAATTTGCACACAAGGCCCTCAGCCGAAGCTAGACCCGAGATGATACCACCCGATGCTACTCGTTCCATGACATACTTGGTGTTCCACGCGATCAGATGACCGTTGTCGACGATGTACTTTTCGCCGTCAACGAGCTAAAAATATGTCAGCACTCAAGTCTCAATCACCGCGACCGGAAGACACTCACGTCCTTGCGAATAATTGCTCCGAAGCTCGAAAGCCACAGCAGCCCTGTACCGCTCATCTTATACACCCAAAGTCCCTCGCCACTGAACATGGCCTTGCTGAGCGCCTGGCGCTTGGAGTCCTTGATGACGCCCTGTGTCGACGCCAGATAGGAATCATGGCCGACGGACCACGTCTCCTTGCCCGTCAGCCGCAGGCTAGTGATGTCACCGAGCATGTGCGGACCGAGAAGCAGCTCGCCAGGCCCGGTGAAAGTTGAGCTGGAAATATCACCACCCGAGATAACCTTCTTCACGCTGAATTTGAGTTGACCCTTGAGGGTCACCGTTGGGGACATGGCAATCATCGCACCGGGTTTGGCGTTAATGGGACAGCCCATGGCGAGCTGGATGGTCAGGATAGTGTTGGAATCACGATGGCTGATCCTGTAACTGCCGCCATTGAAAACTCCGACATCGTCGTGTGTGGCACTGGCGCCTATGAACTGACCAGTTTGGGGGGCTCCAGATCCTGTCATTGAGATGCCTTGTGGCTGTTGTTGCCGCTGTTGCTGCTGCTGCTGCTGTTGCTGCTGCTGCTGTTGCTGCTGTTGCTGCTGTTGCTGCTGTTGCTGCTGTTGCTGCTGTTGCTGCTGTTGCTGCTGTTGCTGCTGTTGCTGCTGTTGCTGCTGTTGCTGCTGCTGCTGTTGCTGTTGCTGTTGCTGCTGCTGCTGCTGATTTACATCATGAGTGGGCTTTTCTGTCAGGTAAGAGCTTCCAGTATCCTGGAAGGCCGGAGGCGGGGGGTCAAAGTGCTGCTGCTCGGGGGTAGCGACAGGCCGCATCGCCATAGTCGTCTGCTGTCCTGGCGGGGGAGCATACTGAGTCTGACTCTGAGGCGGCGTAGGCGTGGGCTGTTGGTGCTGCTGCTGCAGGTAGCTCTGGGCCGGCGCCGACGTGGGAGGAGGAGGATAATGCCCGGGCGTGGGCTGCTGCGGCGGTGGAGGATGCTGCGGCGAGGGGGTCTGCTGAGGAGGTGTCGGATAGCTCAAGGACGACGTCGGGCCGTGGTGAGGATGAGGCGAGGGAGTATGCTGAGCCGGCGGAGGGTAGTGCATGGCGGCGGCGGGTTGCGCCTGGGGCGGAGGCGCGTAGAACTGCGTCCGGTTCGCCGGGGGGGACGTCGGCGGCGGCGCATACTGGTGCTGGTGCTGCTGGGGCGTGGCCTGCTGGGGCGGCGGAGCTGAGGAGGCGAGGACAGTTAGTTTCACGACCCTCAAGGGAGGAATTGAGGCTCTCGTCACGAACCTGCCGGTGCCCGAGCCGCGCCAGGCGGAGCTGTGAAGCAAGTGGTCAGTCGGGGCCCTCGGAGTCGCGATGGCGGGGGTTGGTTGGGGGAGGGGAGGGGAGGGGAGGGAGAGGAGACTCACGAGGATAGTAATGCTGGCCAGACATGACGGTTTCGCTGATCAATGACTACTTCCAGAGACGGGTGGAGGCGAGGCTGGACGAAAAGAGGGAACCAAGGGAAGAAGAAGAACTGAGCCGGGAGCTCGTCTCTGAAAAGAGCTCGTGAGGCGTGGTGCTGTAGCCGCCCGGTTGAGCTGTGTGCCAAGCTCTGACGACGCAGCCCCGCACCTACAGTAGCTGGGACGCAACGAAGGTAGACTATCGCCCAGGCCTAACTCTTTGGGTACCGATCTCACGCCAACGTAATGCCAATTGGAGCTGTTCGCGCCGTGAGAGTCACAAGCAGCAGGTCATTGGCGAGGAAAGGAAAAGACTGATGTTAAAACAATATGAGCAGGAGCAGGGGAAGAAAAAAAAAAGGAAGTAACTCTGAAAGTACTTGAGACATCGAACCGCGGCCGCGGCCAAGCTCCCGCTGCCTTCAGGTTGGTTGCTTCAATTTCCAGCCATCATTTCCCCAGCGCCAGCCAATCACGATGGCGCGAGGTGCTCAATAGGCCAGGTTGTAGCCGCCGTCGCGGGGCTGCCCAGGACGGTTTCGCCAACCTCATTGGCCTGGGTTGAGCATGGGAGGCAAATGGTATGACGAAGGGCTCCTCGATCCTCAACTGTTTGAAATAGGTTGTTGTCTGTGGTTTTCTGTCATTTTCTGTTGATCTGGCCCAGTTCGTTCTCCTGACTCTTTTCTAAAATTTGCTTTAGTTGCGAGACTTCGGGGTAGTGGCTGATGGGTTGCCCATATTGTCCATATTTGATCCGTTGGTGTCAACACTGAATATAGCCCCTAATCACCCTTTCAAATGTTGGACTCTGTAAGACTTCAAACTCTTGATGACGCTTGTGTCATGTTGTACCACCAAGCAAAAGTGGAACTATACACTCCCTTGAACACTGTGGCAATGTGGTCATAATCGGAGATGTAGCCCTTCCCTCTCAACATGACACAACGGAGCTGGTTTCCAACTGCTTGCGTACTCATGCCGATGCGGGTTGTACCACCTCTGACGAGGTGATAGGCAGGTGAATTCCCGACTCATCCTCCCTCCCACTTCCCATAAGTGTTCCCAACGGCGAAGACGCCTTCTGAGATAATATAACGGGTTGGACTTGGACGTGGAACGTTGACTAGACCTGATGGGAAACCTGAACCGTTGCTGGTCATGATCAGGGCTAGAGGTCACATAGTATGACTCGAACCCAAGGCACAAGACCACCCGTACAGCAGACTTTTGCTCTCTGTCCTTCACACGGAAAAATTCCGCCAACAGCCAAGGCCCGGAATATGCAGCAGAGGTCTCGAGCGCACTTGCACAGATCGCGATGCCCGCGGCCGTTCACAAGCGCGGAACGGCGAGAATCCAACGGGGCGTCGACGAACGTTAAAACTCCTCCGTCGTCAAGGCGTCCTGAGTATCGTCGGGATAGCTTGGCACCAATACCATGGTCCGGAGCTCTCTTTGTGATGGAGGGTCCGCGGGCGGAAGCCATCGATCCCGAAGCCACTCTGATGGCAGGTTCAGGAGGCTGTCAAGTCAGCATCACTAGATGTCGAGCCGTCCGTCACGCCGCCGAGCCCGTAGAGTTTGCCATTTAGATGGACCGTTCGGAGACAAGGCTATCGAGCTGGTCGATACCCTCGACCATGACATCGGGTCTCCCATTGACTCCTGGATGTGGCGTGGAGGGGACCCAAGCGGCCGGAGAGCCGAGTAGCACAAGACAACAAAGCTTGCAACGTGGACGAGGATTCTTGGAACGACATGCGCTTCATGTTCTGGTGCCTCGGGACGCCTCCAACTGCCGTCTCACTCGAGATTCGGTTATCGCACTGAGCTGCGGTGCAAGATTTGGTCCGATTCGTTCCCAGGAGCATACTCCCTGCTACACTCGTGCTCCCCCTAACAGTCGTCCCCACATCGTCAACATCATCAACAGCGTCGTCGTCACCCCCACCCAACCCGGCAGGCCGGTAAGACAAAAAAAAAAGCTGCGATGTGACCGCCGGGACCATGTCCCTCTGGCGAGGAGGCCCAGGTCTGGATAAAGTTTTTGAGTTCGGGAGTGCCGTGAGATCTCGTTTGCGGCATGGGCGGTCCAGTTTGACAGGATAAACAGCCGAAGGCAAGACGCCACGTCGAAAGGGTCTTGTGAGGGATTAGAAAAAGAGGCGAGAAAAAAAGGGGAACGGGAGTGAGGGAAACGGGCGTAGAGTGTGATTCGATTCGGATATGCTGGCGGAAGCCCACTTTGGGGATGTGGGTGAAATAGGCTTTTGCTCTACCACCAGCTGTGTACCGGGCCCATGGGTCTAGACAGACGGGTTGTATTAGTTCCAGGTTCTTAGTTGCCAAGAATACTACTTACGTTATCTAAAATGCATTCTGTGGTTTCCCTTTGCGTCCTTTGTGGCACTTTTGCTGCTTACGAGAGCGCCGGTGGAAGAGTCGACGAAAGCGTCCAAGTCCTGTCCTGTTTTCCCAACAGAGCCCCTCGAGGTGTTAACTCACCAGATGCAGAGTTTTTCTATCCTTTCTCCCCTTCTCTGTTTGACTTTCTCATATCCAAAGGGGGCCGGGCGTTCCAGAAGCAGCCCCGGTACAGTACAACTCCAAACATGTCCGGGCTGCAGATCATGTTTGTTGGTGTTGGTTCTGCTCCACGAAGCGGGGCAGTTTGACGGCTGTGGCGGGCTGATCTTGGAGGGGGGAGGACAAGAGAAAGTGCAATCTACGTACGTGCATGAACGGTTTCTAGAAAAGGCTCGAACAGCTGTCGATCAGTCGCGGCAGCGTGCATTCCCCGGAAGACACGGCGATGACGGGATTGCAGCCTTCGCCAAGACGTAAGGAAGGTCCAGAAACTTGAAGCTTCGAGCTGTCAAGAGGACTGCCAAGTGTCAGTTGAGAGCTCGCGATGCGTTCATTGGACACGTCGCCTTCGTCGGGCCGAAGGACGCAGCAAAGCAAAGCTCATGACCGCATGGCGCAAGACGGAGGCGTCTGCGATCAGCCAAAGCCGAAAGGCCATCCAGAGCCTATAATGATGGGGACGCTCGCACTCGCCTGGCGCGAAGGCTTGATGAGGATGTCATCAGTTGTCGGATGTAAGCGACTCTCTCTCTCAGTCTCTTCGTCTTGGTGAGCTCCTTACCCAGCTCCGGCCACCGTCAGGCTACACGCTAGGATGGGAGTGGCCAGAACTTCCCGAAAGTTCGTCTACGGGCCAGGGTGGAGTCGGATGGAGCTTCACGGGGGCTTCGCTCACTGGGGCTCAGAGATTTTAGCTCATGGCACTTGCAAGCAAGCATACCTTAGCGCACCATCGCGAGCCGTAGGCAGACTTGGCACACGAACAAAAGCCATCTCCGAACCCCCTGTCAAGCCACCAGTGCTTAGCTTGATGGAGACAAACGTTGAACAGCCAATGGAGGCGGTCGCCAAGCTTTGGTTGGAGCTTTGAGCTTCTTGACCCCCAGCGTCCCCACCGCAAACCGACACGCTCGGAGCAACGTCCCGGACTGCGGGAAAGCGGGCAACACAGATCTGGGTCTGCAGTCGACCGCTGTCAGTCATGCCGCACCGCATCCATCGATCGAGCTTGTGTCGTCCTTCCCGTCAATGTGATGCAGAGGGCTGGGGGCTCGCCGCTTCGCTGGGCTAGGTGCGGGAATCGACAGCGATCCATCGTGGAACTGCCAACTGCCAATAACCAACAAGACCCTGCGGTCTGGTCGACACCGGGCTGGCTGGCTACACCACACAGCTCCTCGCCGGCGACCGTTGGGAATCAAGCCCGCGTACGGAGGAGCATTTCAAAAGTCTTGTCCCGATCTTCAGCCACAATTTAAGAACAGCCAATCAGAGCGAGGTTAGGTACATAGGATACATTATATGGCTTAGCACCCCTATAAGGCTAAAGAAGATAGCGCATGAGACAGCCCCCAGCAGATTGCCATAGGCATCCGCAGCCACTGGAGATCCCTATAAATATAGGAGCTATAGAGGAGGTAGTAGGCGGGCCGCCCTGAAGACTATGTATCCCTAGGTAACCGACTGGGGTATGAGGGTGTGGCGTCATTAGCTTGGGATAGGACTTTTGAAATGCTCCTCCGTACTCCGTAGAAGGTGGAAGGGTCATGGTGACAAGGGAAACCCCCATTCGGCCACATGGGAATAATTAGTCTAGTAGCTAGCCTCCCCTACGATCCTAGTATTTAGTATCTTACATGGTACAGCTGTGCTTTTGCCAAGTACTCGGGTGCGATGATGGCGGCCGCTCGGCTGGACCAAAGTTCACCATCGCATCCGAGGATTGGGTTCGATGAGCGCCTCCAACTTGCAAGTGTCTCCAAGGCTTGCTCGCCCAATGCCACAGCTCGACAGGCCATCGACCCGCCCGGCGCCGGCCTCCCACCGCGAGCGCCAGAAACGGTGACAGAGTCCAGACTCAGCAGCGGGAGGGGAATGACCTAAGTAGCCCAGCCCTGCGGTAAGCCATCTGCGGGTTGCAGGAATATCACGTCGTGGCCACTGCGTCGTGCAGACTCGCGGCCACGGCTGCTCGTTGGCTTGCTGGTTTTCACTGACTCGGGCCATGGCGTTTCTGTACAAAGTAATTATTCAACAAAGCAATTGGCAAATCGTCTCACAGGAATGGGGCGGTCGCGATCTTGGCCGACGCTGTGACCATTCTGGGCCCCATTCGCAAGCTCTAGAACCAGCAAAGCGAGCACAAGGGATGGAGTCGGATAGACGCCTCCACGAGGACGAAACATGGCGATGTCTTTGAATCCAAGCGCACGTGTGCATCGTGTGCATGGGTGGCTAGGCCCCGAGCTATCATCAACATATGCGAGGGCGAGTCCCACTTGCCATTCATAACTAGGTAAGGGCAGCAAAAGGACCCGCCGATGTGCGATGTATTTGTTCATCATCAGACAGACATGCTGCAGTTGGCCACTGGAGTTTGGGACTCAAGAGCTCTGAAGCCTGCCGCCGCGTCCTGCCCTACGGCTTACAGTAGCTACCGGGATGACGCTGAGCACAGGCCGCGTACGAACACACCAAGAAACCTGGTTGTATCCTGGGGCTAATTAATGCTAGGGCACGACTGACCAGCGGTAACATGTAGATGGTGGCTGTGGCGGGATAAGACGCTAACTTACAAGGCGTGTTGCTGGAGTGGCCTCTGGATGGCGGTCAAGCTACTCCGTACTAGCCACTCCGTAACGTTTGTCCGGGGGGAGGTCGGAAGGAGGTGCGCAGGTGACGATAGCGTCCGCCCTCGAGGCGTTTGTGCGACGACGACGAGGCCTGGTCTGTGTAAAGATTGGAGACAAGGAGCAAACTGACTCGTCAATTCTCGAAACCGAGCCTGGATGATTTAAAAGGTCAGGTTCGGGCGAACGACTGTCAAGGGATTAGCGGCCGTGATGACAAGTAGATTTGTAGCCAGGAAGGAGAGAGGGAGTGGAAGGGAAGGAGCCCAGTATTGGTGACTCGGAGGGGACTTGACTAGCGCTATGCAGAAGCTGTATATCCGGGCGGATGTTTCAGGTACTGGCCGTGTCCTGGCGACGTGCCAGGGGACGGACTGGTTCCCTTATCATCGCCCGGGGGGAGACTGGGGGAAGCGCAAGGGCAGAAGGGGACGGGACACCGACTGGCTGGGAAACTTGGGGCAGGTAATTACAAAAGTACGCCTGTAGTAGACACGGAAGGGCGAGTAAGCGGCGCAGAGAGTCAGCAGTTCCGAACTGACCACCCTGACCCGAGCTAATGCAAAGGTAGTCTAATTCCGTGCCCTGGACGAATAACTTATTAGTCCTGCATTGCTTCGAAGTCCGTACCTCCGTAGCCCGGAGTCCGTCCCGGGGGAAAGGTAACCGCCGAGAATTACTGTATGCAGGTACTTGGAAACCCGCCCACTTCTATGACTTCACCCGTGCTTCCATCCTCGACCTGGCCTGCACTTACAAGGAGGCTCGGGAAAATAGATCGCCCATATTTTTATATTTTATTTTATTTTTCCAATTGGCAAGCATTCCAATTCCTCCCATGGGCTGCGGGTAGCTGGTCACGGCGGGCGTTGCTTGATAAGTTGACGGGCGTGAATACCGCAATCTAGGGAAAAGGCGTGCGTGGCGTGGTGTTGTGCGTGAGGGAGGGATGCATGCATGCATGCATACGTAAGGTAGTAAGGGGGTGGCTGCAGTGAAGGAATCGACGTGTGGGTACAGCAGCCGAAGCTTGGAAGGAAGCTCCATTGGGCTCCGGCAACCTGGATAGGCGGAGGGGAAAAGCCCACTTACGCGCCGGCGGGCCCTATGTCGTACGTCGTCCTGCTGGCCGCTCCGCCTTGGGGGAACGAATCTCTGTGACCCACGAATGCCGGAGCCAAATAGAATGGACAAAGGAGCAGACCCGAGCGAGCGAGCGAGCGAGCGTGTGCCTGCATGCATGCATGCAATGATGAGTGAGCACACCCACTACCAGGAACTTGACCTCGACCTTGGCAGGGAAGCGCCCTGGAACCAGCCAGACAGAGGCTGAGACGACCTGGGACCCGGCGAGCTAGGGGGGGGGGACCGAACCACCCTGGGAAAGGCTGTGGGTGGTCCCCGGCTGTCGGGACCAGACCCGCTCGCTGGGAAAAGCCCACGAAAGTCAAAGTCAAAAGTCGAAGTGAAAGGGGAAGCCAGGTTCGCGTCGGTCGGTCTGGGAGAGAGACGCGTTTGCGAGGTGGTTTTTTTTGTTTGTTTGTAGGTAATAGTTTCGTAGCTTCGTGGCTTTTTTCGTCGTGGATCCGGGGTCAACAGCTTACAGGTCTACTACCAATTAGTTACTAGTAGTAGTCCTCACCATGTACATTTCAGCCTCTCTTCTGTTAGCTACTAGTAGCACTGGTGTATTACATATCGACCACTCCCTATCCACTATCCACCTAGCCGTCCCAGGCTCCCAGGCTCCCAGGCTCCCAGGCTCCCAGTCACCAACCCACGCCCGTCGCTCCACCACCCCCAAGCCAGGCCCAAGACTAGCCGGCGTCAACGCCTACTCGTTAGCGCAACGCCGTGGATGCCTTCATATTACCCGGCCTCATCCCCCCTGCTGCTCGTTGCCCTTCTCTCATCCGTCTTCACTCTTCTCGCAATAATAAGCATCACCGTCTTCAACAGAGGTCACCACCACCTCCTCCCTTCCAGCCTTCCTCCCAACTACTGCCTGCCCTCGCCATCGCCGAGTCCAGCCTAATTACCTACCTCTCTCTCTCTCCCTCTTCCGTCTTTCCCTTCATGGGCCGACTGGCGCCCAGCAATGCGCGAGCCTCACCCAGATGGAGGACGGCGTCTCGCCTCGTCTGTCGGGGCTTCCACGCATAACCACCGCCAATTCACCACTTACACCCACCCTCGCACTCAACCGACGACTAACACGGCGTCATCCTCCGTCCACCGTATGGCCTCGCCCATCTCGCCACCAACATCTCCCCCGCCTTCATCATGTCTCAACCTCGAGTCTCCCCAACACCACCCGGTCGACATGCTCGCATATCGCCTCCGGAAGCAATCCATAACGCACCAGAACCCCAGCTCCATACCGGGCCACCACAACCCCTCCGCTGCTCTGTCGCCCACTTCCCTCCCCGACGACAACGGCTTCATCGACTCCATGGAAATGGACGTTGAAATCGACCCTGCCGAAGACGACGCCCTGGAGCCCGTCATCCCCAACCGTCAACAACATCGGGCAAATCGCAAGGGCCTGGGCATCACGGTCCCCACGCCACCTTCGGGCCTCGACAGTGGTATCATCCAACCGTCGCCCTCCGCCACTGACCCTGCCGCCGCCATCCGCGCCCAAGCCAACGGCTCAGGTCCTACGCTCTACGGTCCCGAATATGACCTCGTCTGCCCCGAGCTGGAGGTTGACGAGGGTTACTGCGAAGAAGAAGACGACTTCTTGTGGCTCGAGTCGGTCGTTTCCCTCAGAGACGTCTCCGCTCTGAACACGGCCACGCCGGAAGGCATTAGAAAGCGATACGGTCTTCGATATAGGACGTCAAGCGAGGCCGCAACCCGATGTAGCAACGCCATTCACAGTGTCCCCCGCATGCGACGCCGCGATAAGAAGCGCCGCAAGTCATCCAGGCTGCCGGAAATGTCTGCCATTGTAGACACAATCATCGCAACCTAGGCCACTCTACTTCATTTCTTCTTTCTTTCCTTGTTCTTACAAACAAAACTCGACACTCTTCATACTCACGGTGCATGGTTACGAGTCTCGGCGGATACACGGCATGGGAGAGAACCCAAAGACGACTCAGGCGGCGTTAATCACAATCACGGGGCGGGGCGCGACTTACTAGATATTTACTTTTACACTGACGAGGCACACGCCATCTGGGACATGGGGATTATGGACAACCTGGAATCGGCAGGTTTATGGCGTTAGCTTTTTTTCTTTTTCTTTTGGCTTCTTGGTTCCTTTTCTTGTTTTTTTTTCTTGTTTTACCCACTGGGACTAGGGTTTTCACGGATTGAACCTCTTTTATGGGATGTCACGTCAACGGGTCAAGGGCGTCAGTTTGTTTTTGGGTCGAGGGCATGAACACGAACCGGATCTTGGACAGGCACGGAGGCGCATCATCTGGCAAATGTCCAAGGAAACAGGACAGGACTCGGGGATCTGGGAAATGGGAAACGGATCGGAGGCGCTGTATCGACCGGGGCAGGTCGGGAACAAACATCATGTCTGTATATCAGAACCATATTTTTCGGTGCCACGCCGCCATTTCTTCGTTAGCAGGGATAATGCAACAAAATGAGCGGGCCATACAAGTCTATTGTACAAGTCTGCCGACCATGATGATTCAACTACTTGAGTGTTCACCCCCGAAGCAGCATAGTCTAATGCTATGTAACAGCAAATATCGTCTGGCGTGAAGCCATGCTCGTCAGACGGGGGGGTTAAGGGACTGCAGCATGCCAAAAGTTGTAAAATATCAACAGGCATCATGCTTAGAAACTTGCCCCTGAGTCAGTGATCCATCCCTCAGCTGAAGGGCTCTAGGTCCAGCTCAAGACTCAATTGCAGATGTAGACACAGCCAAGTGGAGTTCTATGTCGGAACAAAGTCGAGTGCATCATGCGTGAGTACATGGTAGCATGAGACAAAATCTCCAGATGCACAATGCATGCATGCTTGCTTTGTATGTATGTCATCGGAAGTGCAGATCCAAGTCGCCGAGGACAACCGGCCGTGGATCCACTATTTTCCCCGTCTCTCTCTCCTTCGAGACAGCACAATCCCCCGTTGTTGACTTGGCAATGCCCATTCTTAGCCCGAGACCTGGCAAGACCAGTCCGTCATTAAAGTCAGAATCTTCGCTCGCCAAAACGATACACAAAACAGGACTAACTCTGTCGAGTCGTAAAGGAAGGGAAAGGGCAGAGCGCTCCGGACAACGAAAAGCGAAATCGGACCCAAACGCTCGGAGGCTCCACTTCACGCTTCAGCCTGGGCGGCGGTGCTGCTCGCCAACAATGAGTAAGGGCGACAAGATGAAGCACAAGTATGTTTGGATGTGAGATCTGGCAGAGGAGATATGGGCTTGATTGATTGAGAAGCTGAATGAATGAACGTCATGAGACACAATGAAGGAATGAATGAAACACCCCGACCACGCTTGGCCTGGCCTCACTCGTGCGTTTAAGCTGCCTTTCTCGCTCACTCACCTATACGCACGCTTCTCATCATTGCCTTGACTTTGGACCGAGACCACTTGGATGGCTCCAAGCGCCTATTGGAAATGGGTCTGGCCTGATCCGATCCGGTCTGGCCACGGCGGCTCCGGCAAGCGAAGCCTCGAGGGCGCCATCTCGAACCCCCCCCATGGCGATCGCGCCAATCACTCACCCACCCGCTCTGCCAGAAAAGCGCAAAGGCGGAAAGAAGTCGGTGGTGGTTCGCACCAACAAGCGATAATGCGAGAAAGTAAAAATGCACTGCGGGAGGCGGAAGCGGGCGCCTTTGTGCCTATCCTCGTCGCCCCATGAACCCACCGTGGGTTTGGCTGGAATGCTCGCCCATAGCCCGGTGCATTCCTCCCTGTGGCGACTCTCAACTCTGCCCTCCTCGGCTGTCCGTCGTCCTCGCAAGCTAGATCATCTCACAGGCAACCGTTGCTGCGCTGGGCCACATACGTAGCTCTGTTCCAGCCCGCTTGGGGTTTCCTTGTCTCGCCGGTTGCTGGTGTTTTGTTGTTGTTCGTCAACGACGCCGCCAAACCGTTTACTTCGATCTCCAATTCCCACTCCACCAACCTCTTTGAGAACCCATCGTCGTCCTTTTCGGGCTCAGTCAAGTTGGTTACTGCCCAACTCAAACTCTGTTTCCTCCTACTCTCTCCTGCCTCCCCATGCCATCGTCATAGCCGTCGCTTCAACCAGCACTCTCCCCTGCTAAATCTCGGTGACTCCGTCAGGTCAGCCGGCTTCTTTCGACAACAATCTCCATCAACGATTTAGCATAAACGACTGCCATGGCTTCCTGGACCCTGCCATATCGGGTCGAGGCTATGGACCGTGACCCGGGCTTCTGCTGGCAAGATCTCGACGACGGTCCCAATGACGGCTCAAACGACTTCTTCGGCCAATTCATCAACTTCGACGCGGACATCACCTCATCCATGGGCAACCCCCATACCGACGATCCTTCTTTGCCCGCCATGCCAGACTCGCTCTTACTCGACCAGCCCTCCGAGTCCACCGCCTCATCTGGCGTTTCCACGGCGGGGGATGAGTTCGACTTCTTCTCCAGCAGCTCCCAGATCGGTCCGGCCATGTCCGGTGCGTCTATTGGACTCGCCAGTCACGAGGTTAATCCTCGACACATCGCCATTGGCAGCGATGACATACATGGAAAGGTCGTCGGCATGCCCCGTGCCTCCATATCCGACACGGAGTTGCCCCGGCTCGAAGGTATCTCGCTGCGCTCACCCAGTAAGCGCATGCACATCTCTCAGCCATCGTCTCCGACACCCCCGAACACCGTCACCGTCCGGAAGCCCAACAAGTTTGTCGAGGCCCTCTCATCCACAATTCGGAAGGCCGGCAAGTTTCGCAAGGGTCGAAAGGCCCTCACTATCTCCGTAGATCGCCCAGGCTCCCCGACCATGGAGAACCCGCCCATGGCTATGAGGATGCAGCCGTACAGTTACGCACACGGAAACGGCTCCTTCACGCCGTCGCCAACAACGATGCCGGACAGCGGGACTTTTGTTCATGGGTACTGTGACGACCCCTTCACCGAAGTCCCGCAGCCTCCGCCAACTAACCCGCCACACCACCACTTCTTCAACACCAACGGTCTTCATACTCCCGTCGAGTCCCCTGGCGCCAACGGTGAGCCGGGCAGCTTTCACTCTGACGTTGCCGTCAAACGGGAGCCAGGCAGCTGGCCTCTTCCGGTACAGCCGCATCACCATCTGCCGCAACACCAACCAGACTCACATGAACAGCAACAGCACCAGCTTCCACAGCATCCTTCGTCTGCGACAGGTTCAGTACCAGAGTCGTGGTCCGGGGGGGAGTACATGCCTCAACACGCGACCGCAGGCTGGTGGGACCTCAACCTGATCAACCATCAGAACGGCGAGTACATGATGGACCCGCACCAGCAGCATCAGAAGCACGCGAATCTTAACATGGCCATGCACGCACAGCACGCCGAACTTCCGTACGAGTACCAGTCGATGCCAGATGCGAACGCCGCCGGTCTCATGATCCACATGCCCCAGCCGCGCGGCGCGCCCCCGGCCGTCATCAACGACCTCTCCGTCTCGGGCCAGACGTATCTCCCGCCGCCTCCTCCGGTCCCGCCTTCCGTTCCCGGCTCCGATCGCCAGCACCGGCCCCCACGAGCGCCTTCGTCCGGAGCGCGACACCTCTCATGCTCGCCGATCCGCAAGTCTCGGGCGCCCTCGGCCTCGCCTCAGCCGGGACATTCGCGCCACAGTTCAGGCGGGTCAATAGGGTCGACACGGAGCGCATCCGGGAGAGGCATGCCGCCCGGGACACCGACAACAATGCGCAAGCAGCGCCGATCACGGGAGGCGAGTGGGAGCAGCGCCGGCGGCGGGGAGATCGGCTTCGTCAACTTCACGCCCAACGACGGCGGGATGCTGATGACGGGCGTTGCGCCTAGTGGGAGTTCCAAGACTAAGGCACGACGAGAGCGCGAGGCCATGGAGCGAAGGCGACGACTGAGTGAAGCAGCCATGAAAGCTGTACAGGCGGCCGGTGGCGATGTTGACCAGCTGATGCAACAGGGCTTTGCGCTCTAGGGAGCATCGTCGTCTCTCCCTAAATCCCAGGATTCATCATTGGTCCATTGGTCAATATTTCCCAAACGAAAAACTCCAGGCGTTCAGACAAGGATTCGCTGTTCGAACGCCTTTGCCGGCCTTTGCGTTGCGTTGTGGAGTTGAAGGAGTCAAGTCTGGACAACATCCAGGCGTTCCTTTTTAGGTCTCACTGGGCTCAGCCCCTCCTTCCTGCCTGCCACTTTTCAGTCAAGCAAGTCGTCTCAATCTCAACTGAACTACTACCAACCTTAACAAGAGGGTACACGCACAACGCATTTACCTTGGTTTTCTTTTTCTTTTACTTTTTCTCTTTCTGCATTCTCCAAGCGAGATGCAGAAAACACAAGCTCAACCAGCGCTCTCCTTTTGTTTCCTTTTTTATCTTGTCATCTCCGATACCTTCTTGTACCAAAATTTATACCTCACCAGACTATCCCCTTCTAGTTTTTCTTTTGTCGGTTATTCTGTTCGCCGAACGCCCAATGATTTATGTAAGATGGATGCAAGTAAAGCATTGGGTGGGCTGTTGGAATAGGATGGGAAAGTGACGGAATTTGGACCGAGGAGAGAAGCAGAACATGTGCTGATTGGCCCTGGGTCATGGCATCGCTCGTTAGGAAATGGTAATGGAATTGCTAATTGTAAGATAGATCTTGTTAAGGCATCCAGTTCATGGATGGGCTGTAAGTCGCCTTCTAGATAGACACTGTCGTCCCGGCGACAGTTCAATAACAAATCAAGTTTAGCAATATCTAGTGCGTGGTCGGGTCTTCGGCTGTGCAATGTTCTTCGAGTTGCTACTCCCTAAACTCTTTCTCATAAACCAACCTCGACTCATCTACCTCTTGCGTGAACTCGTTTGTCCTCTGCAAATCGACCTTCGGGTGGCAGGTTTGTAAACAAGTAAATAGTTTTGATTGGGTAGGCGGTATTCTCAGCTAGTTCTTCTCCCTTGGTTCACAGCCATACCATGGCCGTATGTTCCTGCATTCATCTTGGCTAGACTCCCAAGCCAAACCCAGTCCAGCTGTATGAACATGTCCCTCCATTCCCTTTACTTTCCCACTATAATTTATATATACAAAGCAAAACGCTCGTAGTAGAGCACAGGGGTTTCGATGTTCGCCAACGCCAAGTCTCGTCGCAGACGCCTCGTCATGCTTTCGATATAAAAGCCAAACCACAAAAAAAAGAGAACTCGGTCTCAATGTCGTCTTGCTGACAGTCGGCAGTCGCTCTGGGCAACAAGATTATGCTCGAGATTACCCTCGACACGGGTAATAGGTATCCCAGGATGTGTCGGCCATCCCGAAGTGCGTCAAATCCAACGTAGAACTGAATTTAATGCAAAGCTGACTCCGGTGGAGACCAAGGTATATATGGAACTCATCAAGAATGCGACCAGAACAATAGTATAGTCCGATAGATTCGTTTAGTGCTCATAACCGGCACCACGTTGCCAAGGACTATCAACCTCGTTAGTCTTTGCAGCTCTGTACTCGTTGCGACTGACTTACCTAGCATTGTTCTGTGATCGGAACCCCCCAGCGGGGCTACCGCTGTTCTGCGATCGTGTCTGGCCAAGCTGCGATCCCGAATTTTGGTAGGGGCTCGGGGAAGCGGTGCGGAAAGGGCTCTGTGGCCGTTGACCATCGGCCGGGAAAAGCGGCATCGATGGGTTGATGGGAGATCGGGGCGGGTTGTCGCGGAACGAGGCCTGAGATTGGTTGTTCGTCTCAACTCGCCTTTGCATGCTGTCGGAAGACAGGGAATCGTCGTCGTCGAGGTCCAGGTGAGACTTGTAGCCACCCTTGTCACCTCTAGCTGTGGCAGCCAAGGCGTCTAACTCAGTGGTTGTGTTGAGCTGAGTTTGCGACTTCATAAACGAGGCACGGTCATCGGCCATGAACTGGTACCGGGCGTCAGGATTCTTTCGGAAGAAAACGAAGGTGGTCGACACGATGAGCATGATCAGAAGGATGAGCGAGAAGGCGGCGTTCAGGACGAAAAGAACCACACCCACAACACCCACGACCAGCTTAGGAGCGCCAAAGACGTTGGAGAAGACAAGGAGGAAAACGGCGTTGATGAAGTTGATGACGCAGATCGCAATGTTGAACGAGTTGGTACTCTTGTCCATCCAGGGACGGAGAACAGAAGCCCCAATCAGAGCACCTGCCTCAATGATGATGAAACCAACAGCCTGGGCAACCGAGGCAGCCTGAGAGAAAGCCACAAAGCAGGCCTTGATTAGGGTATAGGTCAAGACGGGAACGATGAAATAGTAGGCAGAGGCGCGGAACTGGACGTAGAGGAAACCCCACTTGTTGAGGGCCTGGGGGTCCGAAAAGAGGATGTAAGCCGGGTTGCGGTGCATGGCAACGGAGCGACGGGCAATTCGGATGACCTTGAAAGCTCCCCATCCAAGAGTGGCGGCCATGCCAAAGAAAAAGAATACAGCGAGCACAACCTCAGCTGCCGAGTCAACCTGGGTGAACTCCCACAGGCAGAGAATGGCAATTTGGGGGAAACCAATTAGGGTCAGGCGGAACAAAATACCCTTGAGGACGGTAAGCCATCCGTTGCGGAACTCGAGGAATTTGTCGCTCGCCATCATCTTCTGCTTCACAAGGAGCTCGCAAACGCCCTTGAATCCGGCAATTAACAACATGGTGAGGACAACGAAGATGCAGAAAAAGGTCAGGCCCGTCATAAACAGGTTGGTCGTCTCGATCTCGGCTCGGTAGGCAACACGCTGAATGCCGTAAACAAGATAGCTACCAGTTTCGGTCTGGATGTTGCCACGCTTGAGGACAGTGTGAACTGCACGGGGCATCATTGCGGCGCCACGCTTGAATAAGCTCAAACCGGCACTAGCAAGCTCAATACCTCGCTTTTCGACTTGAACGGAGACGGTAGTAAGAGAGTCAAAGAGGACCGAAGGTGTGCCACCAGTCGCTCGCTGGTACCAAGTGAAGATGCTCTGCATAAATGGAACCTGGATGATACCCATAGACCATTGGAAATTCTGAGTCCACGAGGCGACGATAGGAGGGAGATCAACGCTGGTAAGACCAACGATAGCCTGCGCTTGAAAGTAGCCGAAGAGGGCGAGCGAGTTGGAGGCAACGTGCGCAGCAGTGTTGGAGTGGCCGAGGCCGGAAACGATGGCAGAGGCAACGAGACCCAGGCCGGCAATGATGGCAGTAGCCCATTTGACACCAACAAGATCGACGGTCTTTCCGTTGGAGACGTTGGCCTCGACACAGGCGACACTCTCGCCTGTACTGGTCAAGTTGACGTAGACGCGGACCGTAGCATCGAGATCGGGTACACTATAGGCGATTCCAGGAAGCTGTTTCAGGGCGTCTTCGCCGACGGGGATGTTGAACTTGAAGGGAATCTTTCCAGCAACCATGGGGCAAAGACCAGCGAGTCCGATATCACAGGGGTCGACGTTCTCCCGGATGAATCGGTAACCGTAGGCGGAAATACTGACATCGAATACAACCTTGCCTTGGATGGACGAAGTGACGACGACATTGACCTCGGCGGAGCCGTTGTTAGGGGTGAAGACGACATTGAAGAGACTGGCCGTGAAGCCCGAATCGGCCTGACAACTGTTGAGCGAGTCGGAAATGAGCATCTTCTCAGCCGCCACGCCGCCGGGCATCATGAACACAGCCATCGACGACAGCACCAACAGGGGCTTCTTTATTATGGACCACATCGTGAGCGATTCTGGGTTGTCGATGGGGATTTCAATCAGAAGTGAGTAGCGTCCTCTATTGGGGGGGTTGATTGTCCTGAGAGGCGCTGGTGATGATTGACGTCTGGTTGTCGTCGATCACAGCGCGGTCGAAAACGGCTCGTTCGGAACCCGGAGATTAATGCTCGTTTCCTTCCTCAGAGACGTTCGAAGGGATCCAGATCCAGCTTTCTGGCGCAAATCGAGAGGGAGGGCGTAAATGGCGAAAGTTTTGTGGCGAACAACGGGTTTGCGTATTCAGGAGTCGTGACGTGGTTGACTGTACCAAGGGCGGGTAAACGAGGGGATTCCGCGGAAGCGACAGAAAAAAAGAATTACGAAATAAAGAAGACGAAGAGAGAGTTGAGCGAATGGTCGAGGCGAAATGAAATCCTCTCCGCGACGAGGGTTTCGGGCGGCAGCGTCTTCGTCGTCGATGTGCTTTGGTTGATCGTGGTCGCGGGCGAACGATGGAATTGTGTGGGGGTGAAGAGTGAGGAAGGGAAGAAGGAACAGCAGACGCAAGGTTGGGAAGGAAGGAGGATGGCTCGAAAGGGAGTGAGTGGCAGAAGGGGCGGCCACTGACTGGCAGGGCAGGAAGGAACCCGGCAGGTACAACAAAGCGCGTATACTAGAGCGAGGGACCCAGCACTAACCACCCCGTTGTATTCGTGTGCTTCGATGCTAAAAGTATGTACCGGGTGCTGGGCAGGTGCTGGGTGCTAGGGAGGGAGCGAACCCAAACGAAGGGCGGCCAAGCAGCGGTGGAGCGGGGCCGAACTGGCTTGGCTGTGCGTGAGCCATGGACTTTGGCTTTTTAGGCCGGGGCTACAGCGAAGAAGGCATTGACAAAGGGGAGTCTTGAGGAGGGGATTGGGCCAGGGCGAGAACGACAGTGAGACCTTTCGGTGCGAAAAGCAGGTAATGGGTGGTGGGCAGCAGGTGTTGATGGTGGCCAACCCAACTGCCCCAGCCAGTCAGCGGAGCGAAGCCCAGCGGGCGGAATGGGCACGGCGCTGCAAATTACGCAACACCTAGCAGGTCAGAAAGCTGGCCAAGTATCCGGAGGTAGCATGCCTTGGGCGAGCTCGGGCCAAGCTCGGTAGCGTCACGATCCGCAGGCTGTGCAGTACCTGGAATGAGGGCCCCGATGCAGGCCACTCGCAGGTCGTCGAGCCGGTTGCTGGGGGCGGCAGGGATTGCGATCTCGTATCCGCACTAACATAAATACCATATGGGTACCTGTCAAACTTTGGGTTCCCCCTGGATCGATGATGAGCTGGATTGGACGTGGACTTAAGATGCGCCGGCGCTTGGCCAGCAGACGGCCGCGTGCTGCAATGCGTACAACATGCGTGTGTATCTACAGTGTACTAAGACGACGGGCTTGTTCCTCTTCGCCTTCGTCTCAGTGACCGTGAAATGCAAATATGGACGGAATCTTGATCCATGTGCACCGAGAATCGCGCAAGGTTTCGTCGCGGCTTCGGATCCACGACGCACCAAATACGATGCGCCGCGATACGACACGGGGTTGGCGACTAGCGACCCCGGGTACCAGCGAGACGACATTGCCGTGATCCACGCAACACGACCCGTCAATTGTGTGAGAGAAAGAGTGTCACCAAGCAAATGTGTGCTTGAGTGTGCGTGTGTGTGTGTATGTGTGTGACTGACGGTGTGTGACATTACCGTTTTTGGTTGCTTCCTCGATCAGATCCCGACCTCCCGCATCCCGTCAGTGCTGCTCCTGTTCCTGTGCCCCAGCAAAGCAAAGCAAAAGCAAGACAAAGCAATCACCCGCTCTTGGCTCAGCTGACTCTTTCTTGCTTGAACTGGACATAATCAACTACTCCTAAGCGTAGGCGGGTGCCCGCCTAGGCTGGCCAAGCCTCGCGCATACGTACGATGGAACGGAAAACAGAGATTTGGCTTGGTCACCACCAAGCCTTTTCCGCTGTAATTTAATTACTGCGTACGAGACCGCAGCGCCGCGACGAACACCCAAGCGGCTGACCAAAAAATCACGTCCACCCCCGGACCCTCGCGAACCCCCCGGGGCCAACTGGAGGCTTGCACAGCCCCCCTTGGTGGTGCTGTTGCTCCCTTTGGTGGTGCTGCCGAACCCCAATACGTCACGGTTGCCCCTTGCTTGCAAGTGCGTGTTTGCTTGGCCTCTTGTTCGCGGACTTCTTCAGGTCCGTGGCCCCGATGCACTGCGAAAGGCCAGGGACCCGTCGTCTCGTACCTTGCATGCAGCTAGCAGGTCAGTCTCTCTTGCATCGTACAATACATCCAGATCGGAGAAGAAGTCAACGAGGACAATACACGACAGACCGTTTGGACGGCAGAAGAGGAAGTTGTTCTTTTCGTATCTCGTGGCGCCGTTCGTAGGCTGCCCTCGTATCTAATACTACACGCTGCCGCTCCGCCATTCGAGCACTTCTAGATCTTCTGGCATTGTGTAACTGACGTACTATGTAGTCTACCACGTACCTGCTTCATACTGCATGTCACCGGCATGCCCGCATTCTATAATAACAAATCGTATGCCGGGGCGACCGGCCAAGAAGAGGGAGGAGCAACAGCAGGAATGCAATCTCTTCTCTTCCACAGCTTCAACTTCCACGTCAGTCCATCACTCGAACCTGTTTCCTGTGCAGGCGCCGGCATAATCATGACAGATGCAGCTCCCGACAATCAAGCAATAAATCAATCAATTCGCCCAATCAATCAATCGCCAACTGCTCACATCCAGGGTCTATCCATGTAAGCAACACCAGGTAAGCGGGCCCCAAAAGCGGCTCCTCCCACTGGCTGGTCCGTCCCTGAATCGTGGCGCCGCCCTACTGAGAGGTACGAATGCCGGCCGGCGCTGTCAGTCAGAACTCTGTGATCGCCAACGACAGACGTTACCACACGGGCTGTTTTTTCTTGTGTAATTATGTTTGCTTCTTGTTCGTTAAGCACCAATCAGCCGGTCTTGCGGGAGCGATATATTAAGGAAAAGCAACTTCCATTCGTCTCGTTCCCGAATTTCCCCGTCTCTATTGTAAATCCCCGTCCTCTAGCCCTCTAAAGCCTCTTCTTTTACTGCGTACCTTGCCTCTACATTTACCACTCTACAGGGGCCGTCAACGCATGGCATCCCCGTGGATCCCGCCACCCTCTCATTCTGATACCGGCAGGTGTGGAACCCAACACCAAGAAAAGGTGGGTGGTAGAATGCCAGGAGAGAGAAATTAGGTCTCAGGAGGTCGAGGGTTCAGATCCTCAAATTAATCCCCCGCCCGCCTGTGCTCTGCTCTGCTGCGCTGTTTGAGGCCTCCATCCCAGCAACCTGCAACTCCCTCTCTCCCCGTCCCATGCTAACCACCGCTGGGTTCGTGTGTAAAATAATCCGTCTCCCCACCAAAAGACGTCACCGCAAACAAATCACCGCCAACAGCCAGGAATTCATCTCTCCTTGACGCGCAGCACTGAACCCACTTCACTGTCCATCCGCTCCACGATCGCCCACAGAAAGACCCCTCTCCATGCCCACTCCAACCGCAAGATCATCATCGCCTTGCGTTGCTCCCCTTGATTTCGGCCCCAGCATGATCCGCGTCCCATCGGCTGTTTCGCCATCGCATCCTCGTCCCCATTAGATGCGTCCGATCGCCAGGTTCTGACGTTGTGTGAAAGGCCTGGAGTCTGCCGAACCAGCCGCGCTTCGTCTGCGTTTCATAAAGGCCAAGCTTTCACTCCCGAGTGTCTAACATGGATGTAATGCACAATGCTACTCAACAAGCCCTGCTGGTTTTTTGCACAGATCAAGTCCAAACGTCTAGCTAAAGTTATACATGTCAAGGCCATGAATCGTCCAAGAAACCATCTAAATGCAGCCATGCCCTATTTCCAAGATTAACCATAACCAAAGCTGTTCCTTCATCACATGTACCATTACATGTACTTTAAACCCCAATGTGTCCCATATAGTCCGCTAAACCAGACGTCCAGTCATGGCACCCCAGTACCTCCCTTACCATACTCCAATAAAATACCGGTCTCGACTACAGCACATCCCATTGCGTCTCCCAAGGCTTGTTACCTTGAGAAAAGATGATGCCGTGCTTGTAGGAACTAATGAGCTCCTCTTGGTCAACGCCGCAATGCGTCTGTCCATCGCGGCCCTTGAACCAACCCAGCCCGTACGTCTTGCCATCATTCAGCTTCTTCACCATCTCCGAGTTGCTAAGTTTAGCCGTACCAACAAAATTGTATAGCATCTTGCTTTGATGGATAAAGGCGAGAATCGATGCAATCGTGTTCGGTTGTCTTGGCAGAAAGGGATGCCGCCGCCGGAAGAAGACGATGCTCGCGACTACCATCATGTAGAGTAGGACGAAGAGAGTAAGACCGAGGGATACGTAGAACGACAGTACCGTCTCCTGGCCAGAGTTTACCAACCGGTGCTTCTCCTTCTCTTCATGGTCACTGTAGCCAAACCCTATGATGAAATCCTGCCCTTCCACGGTTGCTAAACTAGTCACCATAATGGTCAAAAACTCGGCCATCACGGTTCCGAATCCAACCAAGAAGACGAGAAAGTGGCCGTTCATCAGAGCACGTATGGGCATGTATCCAAACGGCAAAGCCGTGTAATCGAGAGTGAGGGTTTTCGAAGGCGCATGGCGCTTCGAGAGGATATAATATGGTTCCATCACCCGAACAGCCGTCTCCATACCACCCCAACTCATTTTGAGAATAACGGCCAGAGCAGTCACAGCCCACGCGGCTTTGTCAGTGATTATGCTAGCGGGGGTGAAGAGGAAGGCCGGGATGAACCCCGCAAAGATGAAGAGGGCAATGATAAATGGGATGCTCCCCGCCGGACGAAGCATCAGGGGATGCGGGTTCTCAGACAGATGAGTGGTGTCATCCTCCTCGCGATCCTGCAACTTGCCGGTGCTTCCGTCGTAAGGCGCAAGAGAATTATTTCGGAGCATGTATCGACGACGTTTCAGTTTGTGGTGGATGTCCTTGTGTTTAGCCGTGTCCATGTCTTTAAAGTCCATCAGAATATGTGCTACAACCGCCATAGAAGCAAGACCCGCGATGCCTCTAACATCGCCCTGTAGGCCAGATCGTCTCGAATGTAGCACATAGAACAAACAGCAGCCAAGCACGGCGCAGAGACATAAGGTGACGGTCAAGAGTCGGGACCATGTAGCGGCAATGTAAATTTCTTTGAAGTCGTTGGGGTGTTTTACTCGCTCTGCACGGCTCGGATTTAACACGACGGACGCAGCCGCAAACGTCGGGACCAAGGAGACTGCTAATGACGAAGCGACTGATGACAGAAACACGGCGTAGTGGCCCAATTTGAGAGCGTGAAACGGCCTGAAGAAACTCATGCTCGTAACATAGTCGGCGTTGATCGATTTGGAGGCCAGCGCGCCCTCCTGTTTCGATAGCTGATAGTAGGCTTCTAATCGGCGAACTTCGAAATCGGTGAATTGCCAGAAGACTCCAAATGCGACGGCGCACATGGTAGGCAGGAACTTGACGATGAAATAGAGACTCGGTTCCACGGTATCGGGCGACTTGAACCTGAGTACCGGGTGGTCCTTGAATTTCTGGAACAGTACCTCTTGCGTAGCTGCCAGGGCTATTGAGAGGATGACCAACCACAGCAAATATGGCCATCGCATCGACAGCGGCTTCCAATTGGGCTGGGGGTAGAAGATGGCAGTCCTCGCCTCCTTGGCAGGGAACGTTGAGCGTCGTATGTCGTTAACGGCCATGGTGCTTGGTCCTTCCATGCTACTCAGATCCGTGCCGGTCGGCTCCTCATCCTCTTCCTCCTCCAAAATCACCTCAATGACCTCGCCTCGTCGATTCGCCTCATCCTGTCCAATATGACGAATCGTCTCATGGCGTCCCAGGCGTTTAGTCGTTTTGCGTCGGGAGAATGATCTAGACAAGTTGTTCTGAGCGTGCGTGGGAGTGGACAGGAGATCGGCATCCCGAAGTCTTGTGTCGGGCTGAAATCCCACGCCCAGGCCTCCAGTCAGTTTTCCCTTGGCTTCCTCTTCCTCGAGCTTCCTGATAAAATCCTCGTCTTGAGCAGTGGTGGGGCCCAGCGATGCCGTTACGTCGAACCCCGGGACGAAGTCGTCCTCTTCCTCCTCAATAATGGGTGCATATTCCGACGATTTTCCCATTGGCGCGGCGGTCTGGAGAAGGGAGAGGTCATATTCCTCCTCGTCAATAGTATCGTGCGCCGTGAAACTAGGGACGCGACCTCCTCGAGAAGGGCGCCTTGAGGGTGGACCGCCGGTTACTGACACGGGCGCGTAGGATGCCCCAGCTCCGTTGGAGTAGGCGAAAGAGCCGGACCACGAGCCGCCAGAATTGTAATCATTGGCGCCATACTCAGGCTCCGGTGGGCTGCCAGATCCAGCGTAGGAATCGAGAGAAACCATAGATTCGCGGCCATGGAGAGGAGGGCGACCGCCAGAAGGATCATAGGGGCTATCATGCGCGTCGCCATAAACGGTCATGGCAGAAACGCGATGGTGGAGGGGCTGTTCCGGTAGAGGCTGTCGCGAAGGCTGCGGGGGATTGACGACGGATCGATAGGGCTCATAGGGCTCATAGGCTTCGTAGGGCTGTCCGCCCGAGTCATTATGGAAGGTCATGTCGCAAGCTATGGATCATGGCGAATTCGAGCCCAAGCAGCGGTTCAGTGGGCGCTGAGCGCGGATGTCAATGGAAGGGAGGGTCCTTGACGAGGGCGGGGCAGCGCAGGGCGAAGGCGAATGGTCAACGTAGCGAACGATGAAGCGAGAGAACGGATCGTGAAGCGATCGCGAGCAGTGCCGCACAAGCAGACAGGCAATGCAAGAACGAAATTGTGCGGGAGTAAAAGAGCAACGAACGACGGGGCGAGCGAACGAGGGACAGGAGAAGACAGAAGGAGACGAGGGACTAAGGTTGGTGGAGGTTGGCAGAGGTTGGCGTGCAAGATGGAGAGCTGGAACAGATCCAGGAATTTCCCCATCCAGCCCTGTAAGCCGGGGGCGCTTGTTTCCTTGCTAGCGGCCATCCATTCCATTTTCCGGGGGCAGCCAGGCAGCTGAGGGCAGCTGAGGGTCTGTTCACCTGCGTAGGTCTGCGGCTCTCGGCTGTCCAGATGGAGGAGGGAGGCAGGAGGCTCTACTGTATTCGCACAGTCAGTTTGGTAGGGCTTACAGGCTCCCCTTTTCCAGGCCGCTGGGACTGAATCTGCCGGTCGCCCTGTCCATCCATTGTCCCGGTGGTCCCAACGATACGCGCGGCGCACACATTGAGTGCATTGTGTGCCAGCCGGGGGGACTATCGACGGGATCTAGGCCTCCAGGAGGTCTGAGGGGCTTGAGGAAAGCGCGCCGCCCCCCCCCCCCCCCCCCCCTAGAGGGCCCGTCCCAGCCGTTTCGCAGACATCTGAGTGGCCGTCCAACGGGTGTAGGGCTGGCGCCAGGGACAGGCATTGTCTCCGCTGGCAAAGTTGACACAATGCCAGAGATCTATTTAATCGGCACATATTCCGCGTTTCGTAGGTAGGTACTCCATATGGACTCACTCTGCCAGTTCTGCGGGACGAAAGTGAGTGCTGCATGTACCTGGCGGCTAGACCACCAACCAGCAGTCAGCGAGCGGCCGCCCATCAGAGAGGACAAGACCCATCCGTCTCACCCAGGGGCGGACGCCTCAGTTTGGGCACTTATTAGTGTCCTCAGAGCGTCACAGCCCCCACAGTCCCGGGCAGATAGCGAGTGCCGATGGCCTTCTGTGGCTGTCCAGTATGCCTGGCCCGGTGCTCAGGGGGGCGCTGTCTTGTTCGCTGGCGTTTGGGCGCGCTAGTCGGGCTGGTCATGGAGGGTTACTTTGGTGATGGGACGGGCGGCCCCCAGGACACTTACCAGACAGCACAGCAGTAGGCAGTACAAACAGGTATCGATAGCCAGTGATTAGATGATAGATGGTAGAGTGCGTCTAGTCATGTGTCTGACACTCACCGCTGTGAGATGAAGAGCGATGAATCTAATCAAGGTGGGAAGAACGAATAAGCTCCATGAGCCGATGGGAAACTGTAAAAAAGCTATGGAGACGACACCCGACGGCAGGTCATCGTTCCGGGACAGCCCTATGTCATTTAGGGCCGTTGGTGTACCGCGTCCAATGGCGCCGCATTCTCGCACAGCTGGACACATTTAGAGTTGCAGGGTCCAGGATGAGAATAAGAGGGGTCTGTCTCCCCTTGTCGCGTGAGGGTGTGCTGCACTTGTTGCTGCTGACCACTCCCTGGACTTGCGTCCAGAGGGCACCCGACCTTGCCGACATAATGCCATAATGCCATTTGTTCGATGCCAGTGTCTAATAATAGGCCCTAGACTATCATCCAGCTTAAGCCGTGCGGTGTATTCAACGAACAGTACAGAGCCGTTCTTGCCGGCCTCAATCCAGACAGAGAGGCATATTAAACACGATGCCAACAGCCGCGAGACGGTGCTTCCCGGAAGTTATGCCATTCGACAGGCACAAATGACAGAGAGGACGACACCACAAACTCACCCGAGGTACCGTAACGCGATACTTCAAAATAGGTCTTTGACGGTGGGCTGCCCGCATCCGAAGCTGAAACAACAGAATCGATAATTACTGTAATCGAGTGCATTCGTGCAGCCATTGGCTCGGCCAATCCATTAATGCCTGACTTATCATTCTTACACAGTTTGAAGTTGTTAATTAGCACCGGGCCTACCCTATACCTCAGTAACTGGGAATGATTAGATCAGTACTTACTTATTAAAAAGAGGCGCTACGTCGTAGAAATGTTTGATTGATATAAGTAACACATCTTGCCATTTGGAAGATGTGGATAGATGGGTTGAATTACCGAACCGGTTGAGATGGGCAATTGCTTAAGACGACATGGATTTTGTTGAAGCTGCGTCAAGCTACCCAAAACTGTTCTAATTTACGAGTCCTTCCAGCACAACAGGATAACCAACCACGATTTCCTTGTCACTCGTACTGCTGGTTCACTATGACGGCTGCACAATGACCTTTCTAATTACCGCATCGGATGCAAGCTCATCCTGGAGCGCGTGAACAAGGCAGTTCAGAACATATACGACCCCACCAAATACTTGCATTCCCCTCACGAGCGCATCAACGTGGTCATGATGGATTCTATGCTAGGGATGTCTACCCCATGCCTAAGGGCATAGGCTCGAGGACTGAGGGTGCTGTTTGCCTAAGACCATCATTAATCACCATTCAACAGGTGCCCTGTATGTATTGAGACAGCTCCTTTAGCTCAGAAACACAAATCTAAAGCAAGTTTCATCCAAATGGCAACCCACCCGATGCAAATTGTGGTCTTTGAATGGGTAATTTTGGGTGCTATTTTGGGATCTTGTCTTTTTTTTCTGGTAAAATCGGGGCCCTTATTATGTGCACTTTGCCTGGCCGAATGGCGGAACACATTTCTGGTACGGTAGATTCACACCTCATCCTGATCGACTGGAGGCCTAGCATGTGCTCGGAAGTGAGGAAATAAGCACGGCGTGAAGCGTTGTTGAATGTTGGCATTGGGTGACTATATATACTAATCATAGTGGTTTTCTCGGTTAAAAGGTGTCGTTATATGTCCTGCAGGCCTGCCAAGTCACCAGACCTCTCTCACTTCGACAGATCACCCTATAGCTAATTTAATAGTTTTCTCAGAATAAAGACTTCCCGAAGCATGCTCCTTCAATATCAAACCTCAAGAAAAGGTACGGCGCCCTATGGTTATCACGTGAAGAAACGTCTCTGCAATTATGTAGACACGCTTGCTTTCATTTTCCCCGTTTACCTGCAACCCAGTTCCGGTATTTTATTTCCTGGATTCTTCATGACCATTAAACCTCCGCGCCTGTAGAATTGGAAAACACTCCTCGTTGTCAAGGTCCGGGGGGTGGGGGGGGGGAGCTCTAACCTTCAGAGCTTGGACGGACCGCCGAGTACGACGAAACCCTCCGCGGTAAACGGATGTACCTCAGCCATACGGGTGCATCCTAGTTCATGCTTACCAATGAGGAGGTTGTCTTGTTGGATGTGCCCAATTCTACCTCTCTGGGAAGCCTACAAGACAAGCCAGGAGTCGATGAGCAAAAGCTTCTCTCGGTCAAAGTCTGTAGGACGTTACCCAACTACGACTCATGCACTCCTGAATTGCCCTAGGACTATGAATTCTGGAAAGTGAAAATGAACAAAGCTACGACGATAGAAATGTAGAAGGTTGGCGCGTTGCCATGTCCCTCGTTGGAGGCTGTCACCGTGACTAACGTCGTGCTATCCTCTGCGACCTACAATATGAATTCGCTCCGAATCGTCGATACCTCTATGTTACCCAAATTTCATACCTTTCAGAAAAACCAGTTACGGATGCGTCGCCCTTTGTTCTTGACAAATTTTCGGATGAGCGCCAATCTTCGCCTTGGAAAATACCTTCTGTGGCGATGAGCGCCGCGGCCCTTCATGGGAGACACATGCTCCTCGGAAGTTCTATAAACATAGAGAGTCAAGTTGTCGAAGGTACATATGTAATGCCCAAACATCAATACCAAAATCTTTCACACCGACCCTAGCTATCATAGAAATGTCCTGCAGTTCTCCCTCTTAGGACTGATCTTAGCTAGTATACATCTTCTCATTGTTAATTTCGAGGCTTGCTTGTGTTTTGGGTTTGAGGTTGATGTAAGGGGCAGACATCTAAGTAAATGTAGTTCGCGAATCATGCTGGCAGACGCCATGTCGATGTGCTGATTCTGATGTTAACTGCAAGTGCACCTCCGTAAGTAGCTAGGTAGGTAATATATGAGAGTTCTCTTATGAAACCCGAGAACTGCAAGAGCCTTGACGACTTTATTATTCTCGTCATTTACACAACCACCACCACTAATAAATTGAGTTAGTCATCTATTCAGCTGAAGGGGGGTGAGTGTTTTTGACGGAGATACGAAAGCCGTCCCTGGTCATTGGTGGCCTGCTTCCTACTGCATTCGATAGTTTATGTCGTTAGTTAGTGGCGCATGCCTCTGGAACTGCACGTCGCGTGTTGGGCTGAGCGCTGGGCGGATTCGCAACTTGCCAACCAACGATGTTAGCATATGCCTGTGCGAGTGTTGGACTAGTCTTATATTGAAGCCTGAGCCCACCTGTGATCGGAAAAGCCATGTTTCGCTCATTCATCTTCCGTCCCCGCCGACAGATTGAACGCCCTTCTTCAGCATGGAGGGAATTGGTGTCGCTGCTAGCGTTATTGCTGTCGTCGATGTGTGTCAAAATTTTGGCACTATGCTCGAAATACGCCAAAGATGTGAAAGATGCCAAAGGAGACATCGAAGAGTTGATCGAAGAGGTAGCAGGGCTGCAGAAAGGCGCCAGGAACGCCCAAAGCCTACTCGGCAGCCCGTCCGGCGCAAAGCTCCAAACTTCGCGAGAATTGAACAAGACCCTCGAGGCCAGTTTCGGATCGCTCTCCGAATTGGAAAAAGCTCTCCAGCCTGAACCAGGTCGCAAGCTTATGAGTCGCGTTGGCCTAAGGTCGTTGAAATGGCCGCTCCAGAGTACAAAACTTCACGGCATCATCCAGCATATCAGGCGGCACTCAAATACGATTGTATTGGCGCTACAGATAGACCAGACGTACGTGTTCCCTAACCACTAACTTAGATAAAAAGCATCGTTCTAATTTACCGATACTGTTAAGTGCCGTTTTACTGGACGTCGATGATAAGATCGATAAAGTGAACAGTACCCTGGAAAGTGTGGACCAGCGAATGCTCCTGGAAATGCTACCCACAGTCCACAGTAGCAGAAGCATCATACAATTCTCACGCAGAAGAACACAACAGCACATGCTTGGAGAATACTCGGGTCGAGCTGCTGCAACAAATTGATGACTGGGTCAATGACCGTCGAGCCCGGACAATACTCTGGTTAAGTGGAATGGCTGGCACTGAAAAATCAACAATATCTCGTACCGTCGCGAGTATTTCAGCCAAGAGTGGCTATCTCGGTGCTACCTTTTTCTTCAAAAGAGGTGAGGCCGATCGAGGGAATCTGGTCAGGTTCTATACGACAATTGCCCACCAACTTGCTCGGTCCAAGCCGGGTCTCGCTAGACACATTCATGCCGCTATCAGCAATGATCCAGCTCTCATAGGGAAGTCAGCTGCGAAACAGTTTGATAAACTCATTCTGGAGCCTCTACTGCTATCCCGCACTACTAATCATGGCATCATTGTGGTTGTTGTTGATGCTCTAGACGAATGCGATGGAGATGACGACATTAGGAGATTGATCGAACTTTTTTCTCGCTTCAGTGATATCAAGAACCTGCAAATCAGGACTTTGATAACAAGTCGGCCTGAGCTACCAATTCGACTTGGCTTCAATGCAATCCAAGGCCACTACCATGATGTCATACTTCATGAAATACCAGCGACCATTGTTGGTCATGATCTTGCAGTTTTTTTCAAGCACAAACTCGCAGAGATCATGCGTACCTACAACGCGTCGGTCCCAGACGAGAGAAGATTACCCAGAAACTGGCCTGGCTTGAATGATACGGAGATCCTCGTTCAGATGGCGGTTCCGCTGTTCATTTTCGCCGCCACGGTTTGCCTTTTCCTTTCTGACCGGAAGCGCGGCAACCTTGACCAGTAGTTGCGGAAGGTGTTGGCTTATAGAACAACAAGTCAAGAATCGAAAATGGATGCGACATACATGCCACCGCCGGAGCAACAGTTGACGGGACTTTCATCAAGAGAACAGACCGAAGGTCTTAATGAATTCCGGAATATTATTGGGACCATCGTCATTCTTGAATCACCACTCTCAGCGTCTGCCCTGGCACAGCTTCTTGGTATCTCGAGGGATACCATTGACGTGAGATTGGATATGCTTCACTCGGTGTTGGATGTCCCAAGATCCTCAAAGTCTCCCGTCAGATTACTTCACCTGCCCTTCCGAGATTTCCTGCTGGATCCAGAAAGGCGAGAAACCAACCGTTTCTGGGTGGACGCAAAGAAAACACATGGAAAAATAGCTGTAAGCTGTCTTGGTGTCATGGATAAATCCTTGAAAGAAAACATTTGCACCTTGACACTCCCTGGGACGGATCGTTCAGAAGTGCCTCGCGAACATATTGCTTCCTTCATCCCAGCGGAATTACAATATGCATGCCTCCACTGGGTCAAGCATCTCCATGATGGCGAAAGGGGGTTTCTGGACGATCAGGCGGTTTTCAACTTTCTCGCTCGGCATTTTCTTCATTGGCTGGAGGTTCTCAGCCTAATGCGACGAGCTTCTGAGAGCTTTCACATTATCAAGCTCCTACAGGGACTTACACAGGTAAGAAGACAAGAGTATATTTGTGGGCAAGTTCATGCTAATAGCAGTCTATGATAACCCGTGCCCAAAGCTTAGTGAGTTCTTGAATGAAAGTTCTCGCTTTATCCAGACAAATTTGGCTATTATCTCCTCATCACCTCTTCAACTATACTCCTCACTTCAGATTTTCACCCCAGAGAATAGTATAGTACGCTTGCTCTTCCGGAACAAAACGCCGCAATGGATATCCCTCGCTCCGGAACCAGAGTCGAATTGGTATCAATGCCAACAAGTTCTGGAAGGCCATCAAGACATGGTGAAAGCCGTTTCATTTTCGGCAGACTCTTCACTGGTCGCCTCCGCCTCTGGTGACAAAACCGTTCGAATTTGGCGGATAGACACAGGTGAATGCGTCCGAGTACTTGAAATCCACCCAACTCGTGTAGACTACCAATCTCAGGTACGGCATGTCACGTTCTCCCCGGACTCGACGCTCTTAGCTTCAGTCTGCAGAGGTGGAGAGCTGCAGCTCTGGATAGGAGACACATACAAACCTGTCAAGAGGTATCACATATTCGCAGTACACGAAGGGCGCGCCTTTCAGTTCTCGCCCGATTCAAAACTGCTAGCGTTTATATCTCAGCGAGGAACCCTATGCACTCTGCGTCTGGATACTTTCGACTGCATACTTGAGATCGAATCCCATGAATTCGCGTTCACACAGCAGACGTTCCACAGTGAGTGGGAATGTGCTTCGTTGATATTCTCGTCCGACTCAAAGATTCTTGCGGCAGTGACAACTTGGGCCCATGACTACGCTTCATGGAGGGTTGATACCGGCGATTGCATACGAAAATCCAAAAAGAATGCCGAGTCTCCTCAAGCTTTCCTTCCCGACAGAGTAGCATTTGCCTTCGTTGGAACCTCCTCATTCATGGTAGCAAGATTCAACCGGCACTACAGCAGCGCAATCCAGTAGTAGTTTGGCTGAGCTAGGAAGTTGTGAACTCTGTACTGGAATAAGACGAATCTACAAGGCCGTTTACTCAAACAGGGTTTCTGCGGTGTTCCCTCGGAGACGCTGGAAAACCAGAGCGAATGGGATGACGTTGATAATCAGGTAGGTGTAACGTGCAAGCAGGAGCCAAGTAGGAGGTCACTTACGATGTTACTAGTGCTGGATGCTTTCATACGACCAAGGAATGCAGCTCATAGCAACGTGGCATGCTCAACAGGGTAGCGTTGACTCCGAGGCTAGTATAACGGTACAGGTATTATCAGCTCAGAAAGCCCCGGGGTGTATGCGAATGTCAAACTCTAACGCATGCAATCCCTTTTCCTGACCATCAAGAAACTATAACATCCATGATCCATCTTATGTTTATCGCCGACTTTCTTCCTTCACCACCCACTACTACCACTATGGACCCCTTTTGGACCATGCCGCCTAAGCTCCGTCTCAACATACTACTTCATCTTGGCTCACCAAGTAACATCGAACCGCTTTTTCTAGCCTCTCCCGCAATGTCCAAGCAGGTGCAAGTCTCTAGATTACAGATCAATAGAGGTTTCGTTACCTCACGCCTACCCAGCGATCTCCTGCATGATGCCCTGGCCATCATCCAATTCCCCTGTCTAGACCCATCGACAGTGATGATACGGGCTTGGTGACGCACCATATACAGTCTTGGGCGGCTCATCAACTTCCGGAACCGTTCGTGGTTTGTGATGTCGAGATGACAGAGAGGCTGGTGAGGCTCTGTGATGTGCTGATCGCGTATATCGAGGACTATGTTGACAAAGCAACATCCCCGTTTCCACCGCGTGCCTCCCACGACCTCCCAAACTTTGGAGGCCAGATGCAGATGCCTGGTCGTAGGGTCAAGTTTGAAAAAAAAAAAATGCGCCCTTCGGAGAGACATCGATTTATGAGGGCGTTTCTTGACTACGAGCTGCTATGCAAGATCCTCATGTACCGACAGCGCGCTTGGGTATTTTTTGAAGACGCAGAGCTGTATCCTCACGATCGGGACAGTCTCGAGCAGAGTCCGTTGCCGCATTTCCCCAACATACACGAGATCCGGGCCCTCGAGGAGCAAACATGGAACCGCTATCTGAGCGTGAGTGCGGAGCGAACGAAGCATCGTTGGCGAGAGTGGCAGGAGATGTGGCTCCCGTCGCATCTTTTGCAGAACGCGAGCTCGGACGGCGAGCCTAATGTTGAGATAAAACTGCCCATGATTCGTGATCTTCGACACTTGTACCATGAGCTGGCTGCACCGTTTTGGGAGGCTAGGTCTGGGAAGCGAAAGCGAGTGAGGCATAGCGTGAATACACCACTTATTGACTGTATGAATGCTGTTCACTCATCTCAGAGACGGTGAGGAAGTTGTATGTGACGGGCTAATTGACTTATCTGGCTGCCAATGTACAAGATGTGAGATGTTAGGAGAAGGGGATAGGGGTAATGTTGAGTATTAGTTACGGGATAAGGTTAGAAATTAACAGATATAACTAAGTCTTCATATCTAGAGAATTGAGTAAAAATATAAAGTAGGTCTTTACCAAACGTCGCTTGTATTTCAAGGCGTTTAGTTAGATATCTATCATTCATCAAATGTCGATTTACTAAGCTATTCTAGTTTTTAGCGAAGATTGGCAAAAAGGACAAAAAACATACAACAGCGAGGATTCCCCGGTCGTCACCGACCCGAGTACTAATTCGCCACTTCTCAGCTTGTAAGGGAGAGCGGACGGGATCCCATATTTTCTGAGAGCTATGGTCGTATGTACCAGCAGCAGAGGGGAGAGAGTAGATATCGCCACTGCAGGACAAGAGAACTGTAGCTCAACGCAATGAGACTCAATTTCGTCAAAAGGGCACAGGAACGTATTGAATGTTTTTTAACGAGGCTAATAAGCCTCGGACATTATGTATATTCAACACGTGATCCAAACAACTCCATGCTTTCATGCAGGGTGGTTCTGATCTACACCCCTATTCTATGCATTGCTAATGTCTATCCCAAGAAGCACATCGCGACCGTACAACGAACATCCAAATATTCCTTGAATACAAAAACGGAACCCAATTAGAGCATGAGATAGACCGACAGCATGGCTGACATCAAAGCAACCAAGGATCCGGACTGAGCCTGTTGCGGAGCGGCACTGGTAGTTCCACAGCAGCTGCTGCGGTTGTACGTGACGTTGTTCATCTCCGCCGCCACCTCGAAGACGGAGCCGGGGAAGCCGCCATAGTTGTAATAGTCCACGTTGAGGAAGTTGGGCGCGCGGCCCCATTTGGCCCGGCACTGCGTGGCCGACACGCCGAGACTGCCGTAGCCAGTGACGTTGTTGGTCTCGTTGAGCAGTGACACGGCGGGGACCAGCAGCTCGGTGCCAAAAACGTTGAATTCGGCGTTGAGGTTGTGGTTGAGGTAGTACAGACGGTCCTTGGCCGCCTTCGTGCTCAGGTCCGGTGGGCGCTGCACAGTGCAAGGGAACTTGCGGTCGATGGGGTCGAAGGGTGTCTCCCACATTTGCGAGAACTCGTCGAGCAACCAGGGGTACTTCTTCTGGTCGGCCTGGTAGTCGAGGAACATAACGACTCGCTTACCGCGGATAATCATGTCCTCGAGGGTCGGCCAGTCGTCGAGCGACATGGGAAGATAAGGCGCGTGGTAGACGTACTTGAGAATGCCGGTTTTCTCAATGAACGGGACGTAGAGGGAAGGATGAGAGTAGTTGCCATTGCCTAGGAGGATACTGATCACATCGTAAGGATGGTTGTCAACCCACTGTCTCACCGTAGTGAGCCAGTCGGTGATGGGTCCGGCGTCCAGGAGATCGCACGACGTGTGGCAAAAGTGAGGTACGGATGAGTTGGCTGGCCATTGAATCTGGGCCTGGAGCATACGCACGCCGTCGTTGAGCTGGGTCCTGACATTAAGTTCCTGGTTGGACCCGGAGTTGCCTGGTCGCACAAAGGGCGAGTTGTGACAGGCAATGTTGGTGATGTTGCTGTACTTGCGGGTGCAGAACTCAACATGCCCGTTGCAGGGCTGAGTGTTTGTAGGCTCGGCAGGCCCAGTCTCGGTGCCCGTCTCCGTCAGATTGGTGGCGGTTGTGATGATGGTGGAGGAGGAGAATATGCCGGTGAAGGTGCTGGTAAGCGAGTCTGTCTCGGACTCACTGGCCTCCAGGGTGATTTTGGACGTGTAAGTGGCATATGTGCCCGTGGGCACTCCGGTCTGAACGACGTTGCCCCCCGTTCGCGTACCGGCGACGAAGGTGATGTCTGAGGTGTCGGACAGCTTTACAGACTGGGCAACGGCATGGCGAGAACCCAGGGCGACCAGAGCGGCCACGGTTGTGTGACGGAGCTTCATGTTGGACGAGCAGCCAACTGTGGCACTGTCAAGAAATCTCCGAGGTGGTGCTGTGAGATGCGGCTACACAGACTTGCCGGTGATGAGGCAGCTATGCGGTGCTGTGAGACGACGGAGGTGTTGCGATGGGTAGATATCCAACGTCGTTGGCCGCTATGACAAGTCCTAGGCCGGGTTCCACCAGGTTGAGGTGACTTTGGCTGGCACTAAAACGAGGGCTTGCAGCCGCCAGAAAATAGCAGTCAAGGTTCACTAACAAGAGTGGAGTGGGATCAAGATAAAAACCCTGATGACTCAAGGTAGAAAGAGACCAAGCCCAAGCCCAAGCCCAAGCCCAAAAATAAAAATAAAAATAAAAATAAAATAAAGGAACAACAGCGACAGTCCCTGGTCCACGATCCCTGCACGAGAGATTCCAGATGGATATCAGGAGTCTCGGCAGAAGCGATGCGCAACGAAAATCACCAGGGGGGGCTAGGAGAGCAGAAGTGGGCTCGGTGGAGCAGAAAGATTTCGACCGCCAAGCTCAAAGGCGCTATCCGTCATAGACGAGAAGATCAGGCCCAATTTTCCCCAACGAGAGCGTAACAAAGACGGGCAAAGGAGAGAGGAGGGGAGGAATGAAGAGAAAAAGATGGTCTTAGACTATCCGAGGTGGTGGACAAGCCGCCATGACATAATAATGTTGTTGAGGACAAGGAGAAGCTGGGGCTCGACTAATAAGACATGGGGGGCGGTCTGGACAAGCCTACAAGCCCTCGAGTCTGGACCGAAACCCCACTCGGCAGCCGGATCTTGCAGAGGCATTCGTCTTGGCCATTCATGAAGAAGAGCCAAGAGAAGCAACTAGGCGCAGGCGCCAGTCCGTCGTGCCGTCGTTACAAGTTACAGCAGCCGCTTGGACGGTGGAACGGCTTGGTTGTCGTCGGGTGTGCACTGCTTCATCAACGCCCGATTTATGATTTATTATGGGGGTGCAACGCGTCATCGCATTGGCCGCAGCACGTACATAGTACTACTGTTATGCACAGCGGCGGCACCAAGTGGCCGAGTTCGGTTCGACGGCAGTACGGAGTACAGTATGTAGTATTCGTATCGACTGCTGCAGACGTGAGATGCAGATGCAGTTGCACTTCCATGCTCAGCTGAGAAGAAGGAACCGCAGCCGCGAGAACCGTACGAGGTGGTATCATGGCTGTCAGGGCGGCTTGGCTGTAGGAGGCAACCAGTTACTCCGTAGCCAGCCAAAAGACAAACAGTTCAAGACATCGACCAGGGTTTGGGTCTCGTTGATGATGACCTAGGTAGAAGGAACGGGGAAAACATCTCTGGACACCGAAACATCCAATGAATGGAATTAGAGACGGACGGATGGACGTCGTCGGCGGTAGTGCAGTGGACGAGAGCCCCAGGGCACCAAGCGCTGTGGCTCTCTCGCTGAGGGCCCCCCTGGAGCCCAAAGCCAAGGCCCTGAGGGAGCCGAGAGCCGCCCAGACGCTGGGCGCCAGCCCAGTGGCTTGCCGGGAGCCTCAGGGTTGGGCCGTTGCGCGGCGCATTCTCTGGCCGACCAGAGCGTCTGTCATCGGTACTTCGCTTCGTACAGGGGGGGGCCTGCAGGTGACCCCACTGACCTGCCGGGACTGCGAGCCTGCAGGGCCCTCACGCCCCTTCCACCCGCTGTCTTAGCAATGCCCCCACCGCGCCCAGGTGCCCTGTCCAGTGAGCGTCAGCGGCTGGACCATCCAGTGCCGGCCGGGTGGGACCCGCGACAACCCTGGCGGCAGCTGGGCGACCCGCCGGGATGAAAATCCTTGGAATTGGGATTAGGGCCAATATCTTTAGACATGTCATGACGAAATCGGCAGCCCTGTCCCGATCTTTGTTGTGAAGGAATCCAACACCTAATCCATCCGATAATCCCCCATCACCACCCACGCTCGTTAGGGTACGGATCGGATCAGACAGACTTCCAACACTTGGAAGGACGCGAACAAGAGTGAAAACGCCTGGAGCGTGTCTGTTCTGTCTCCCCTGTCTCTCCTGTCTCTCCTGTCTCTCCTGTCTCTCCTGTCCATTTCGCTTCGCACCGTCAACTTCCACCATGGCCGCCCCCAACGCTCGGCGCAACACGGCCATCGCCGCCAGCGTCTTCTACTTCATCACCATCCCCTTCCTCATCCTCGTCATCATCGGCAACACGTACAACAACAACATCCTCACCGACATCTATTTCTTCTCGCTCGACGTCTCCCAGGTCATCCCCATCTCTGTCGACAACTCCAACCTGCTCAACTCGGTCGCGCGAAGCCTGGGCCTGCATGACTTCTACCAGGTCGGCATCTGGAACTTTTGCGAGGGCTACAACGATGAGTGCGTCTCCAACTCCATAAGCCCATAGATAATACCTACCCGCTAACTTGTCTGCTTCTAGGGGCGTCACCCATTGCTCGCATCCCGAGCAGTTCTACTGGTTCAACCCCGTTGAGGTCCTCGTCAGCGAGCTCCTCGCCGGCGCCCAGATCGCCCTGCCCTCCGAAGCTGTCACCGTCCTGACCATCCTCCGCATCGGATCTCAGATCATGTACGGCTGCTTCATGGCCGGAATCTGCATCAACGTCGTCCTCGTCCTCATGAGCACGCTGGTCGTCCGCACCCGCTGGTGGAGCCTCGCCCTGTCCTTCCTCGCCTTCGTCGCCGCCGTCGTCGTGACCCTCGCTGCTATCATCGCTACCGTTATCAGCTTCGCCGCCAAGATCGCCCTCACCAAGCAGGACCAGCTGAACATCAAGGCCAACATCGGCGTCAAGATGTTCGTCTTCATGTGGATCGCCGCCATCGCTACCGATATCGCCTTCCTGCTGCACGCCGCCATGGGCTGCTGCTGCAGACCCGACCGACGACAGGTCGATTCCTCTGGCGCCACCGTGCCCGTGTCCGAGAAGCGCTCCACGATTACGTTGCCCGCCTTTGTCCGCCGGAGGAGAGGACAGGGAACTTCCGAATAGAGCTGTTTTGGACTAGAACTGGTGCTTGGCTGGGAAATGTCCAGTGTGGTCGGCGCAATGGGGTTGGGGTTTTTGGGACGGGCTAATACACGGGAATAGACTCATGCCCCCTTGATTTAGACTGTTGGAAAGCATTGGGAGCGACAGCCGGACGCATAGTTCCATGTCTAACGGACTGGACACTTAGTGCTCACAGCACTTAGACATATTACACATGATCACTGACTACGTATCATGGATTCATAGATGGGTCCCAACATAGGGAAAGAAAACGCAAGATAATCATAGTCCAATCACAGCAACTCGAGTTTTTCCTTTGTCCAAATTGCAATTTTCTATCCATTCACGCATAGCTCCATGACGGTCATCCAATATATCTTTCCGTCCTGAACTGAATGCCTTAGAGCCCAAGTATAATGCGGTCAAAATCACCTCCAAACCCAGAACTGCAATCCTTCAATCTAGTTGCTTCCGCCCTTCTCCTTGTTTTCGCCCTTCTCCTTGTTCTCACCCTTCTCTTTGTTGTCAACCTTCTTCCCGTTCTTTTCAGTCTTCACTCTATTTCCGCCCTTCTCCTTGCCGGCACCCGCGCTGCTGCCTCCCCTAACCTTTCCTCCAAGGTCACCACATTTTCGAGCCACCAGGCAGTGGTTCAGGGCCACGACGAAGCTGCTCAGCTCCGTCCTTTGGATGTTGTCCGTGGCCAGCCAGTTCGGGTACGTGTGGTCGGTAACTGCATCCCACAGCTCGCTGTACATCCACCCGTACGTCAAGATGGCCATGTCCCGGATCGACTTCACAGGGAAGGCGGCGTCATCGGACGACTGCGTGCGTAGCCAGTCCGAGTGGAAGATCTTGGAGTCGCGTCGGGGCCGGTTGAGGCGCAGGTGCTTGAGCTGGTCCGGCACCATCTTCTCCGCGGTGTTCTTGTCCGACCACCGCTGGATGGTCGGGAAGTTCTTGTGCGACACGAAGCCACGCGCGCCGCCGGGGAAGTCCTTCTTCTCCGCCCAGTCGTTGTCGACGCGGATGAGGGTCGCGGATGTGCCGTTGCCGATGAGGCGTTCCAGGGGCCACTTAGTGATGTCTTCGTTGTCGGGGACCACAGTGGCACTGATGTTTTCCATGAGGACCTTGTACAGGGCCTTGCGATCCTTGTCCCTCAACTTCTTGTACCCGGAGTTGATTCGTCCGGTCTCGTCGCCGGGGATGTCGATAATGATGAGTTCGCCGGGCCACGCTTTGTGGAACTCACCTACTGCGTTAGCGATATCCCAGACCGTCTCTCCCAGCATGCCGTTCCAAGCCCCGGCGATCATGGTGCCGTGAGCGGCGCGGAACGTGTCTTCATACAGGAACGGGCGGACATCCAGAACCCGGACACCCTCCTCCTCGAGCTGCTTGCTGACCCTCTTCTTCTGGCAGAGCGTGTTGGCGGGCACAATGAAACCGATACCCTGCTTGTTGCCCCACAAGCCGGCCTGGTGGGAGCGTGGCATGATGATCTCTCTGAGCGGCAGATGGCCAATTTCCGGGAGCAACGTCTTCATCCAGGCGACGGGAGGCTCCGTGGACACGAAGTTGTCCTCCTTGCCCGCGAGGATGAAGTTGGAACCGCCAGGATACTTGGTGAAGCCGAGGTCAAACTCGCTCCTCTTGCCCTTGTTCATGGTCTTCAGGTCTTCCAAGAACCGGATGAAGATGTGGTGCTTCTTGCCTGAGCGTCTCTCAACCATGAAGGACATGGGCTTCTCTGTCCCCTCGAGATGGTAGGCGACCTCGGCGGACGAGTCCCACATGTTGTTCCCGTACATTCGATAGGCAACGATTCGGCGCGATTGTCCCGGTTCTATATACATGGGCCAGTCCTTCTCCCATCTGTGCATTTGATACGAGTGGATGTAACCCCTGCGCCAGCGGTACGGCGTGGCGTTGATGAGGGTGATGACAGTGGTGGCATCGTCGACATACCACTTTTCCTCGTTCCTGAGAGCACGCTTGCCTAACCTATGGCGTGTCTCGTCTGTCTGGTTGTTTTTGCTCTTGCTGGGGACGGGATCTTCGTCTACCACGAACTCATCGTCGAAATCACCCCAAGGAATGTCAAGTTCGTCCTCGACAACTGTGGGCTCTGCTTCCACGGACTCCTTCTTCACAGCTGTGGTCTTTTGCTGCTTTGAGGTTTTAGTCTTCGAGACATTCTTATCGCCCTTGAGCTTTTGGCCCCGGACCAGGGAACCGAGACCAACTTTAGTCTCGTCATCGCTAACCCTAAGCTTTCCATTTAGCTTAGGCTCAGATCCTTTACCATAAACCGTCTTAGGGTCGTCGATGGCTGGAACGTTAGGGCCGATAAGGTAGTCGAAGCCCTCAGGGTGTTTAGTGTCGACACCCGGCTCGTCAAAGAAGGGCTTCGGAATCATAAGGTCTTCCGAGTCCCCGGACACCTTGCTGCCCGTGTCTGAAGGCGTGTTAGCGAAGACTGGATAAGCCAGGTGCTTGATCGTCTTGATGAGGTCTTCGTGCCGCGATGCGTCGTCCTTGTTATATTCGGGAATCTCAAGGGGGTTCTTGGCAACTATGGCATGTGTGGATATCGCTGGTAAAGCGACCGTATCCGTACCTAGAGCCGTATTGGGGGAGATTGGAAGGCCGTCGATAAGGCCTGCTAAAAACAGCATAAACAAAAGGACGATGAGTCTCGGAGAAATAGAGCCCATGGTTGTGTGAGACACCATGACGATGACTGAGGAGGATGCGTATGTTAAGAAAGAAAAAAGAAAGAAGAGATGAATGTTGGTGTTGAAACGAGTGGGGAAGATGGAAAATTGAAGGATTTGGCTGTAGTCTCTGGTTGCAATACCTCAGTATGGGGATGTATAGAGAAGATGAAGCGATGATCTTTTCTTTTAGAAGGGGCCGAAGTGATGTTATATAGGAAGGTTTCAAACCTTTCTCCGAAATCTTGAAGCAATAGTCAAGGTGAATTGAAGGTTTGCCAAATTCGTGTGCGTAAATACGGAAAAAGGATGATGTGAGGGTTTGCCAAAGTCATCAACCCTTTGGGATAAGAATAGCCTTGACAACCTCACCTTGCTAGATAAAGGCTATGAGCAGTTATAGAGACAACGAAAGGCCTACCAGGTGATTTAATCTCGGGTTGGCTGAGTCTAATGAAAGATTTTGGTATTAGTGTCTTGGTCAAAAGTATGGTCACAAAGTAGTAAGTAACTCGGAGCGATACGGTGATGCGGCATTCCCTCATTTCCCATGATTCGTGTGGATGACATTGGCCAGTCCTCACCTGATATCCTCTACTCAAACCCACCACCCAACATCCCCTGGAACCGGGAATGGAGGAAGCTCGTCTCCAGGCCACGCAGGAGCCTAGCCATGCGCCATGATGCCAGTCATTAGGTCCTCGTCTTCTATCTGAGAATCAAAGCCAATACCCGGATCGGTGCCGTCCTTTTCGGCTCTCTTCTGCTCTCTGACTATGTATCTCACGTATTCCTTGCTGCCGCTTAGCCGGTCATTGGCTGCCTTGTACTGCGTTCCTAAAGCCTCGATGTTGTGGTGGCGTTGGGCAATTTCTCGTGCAAAGTCTGTCTCCGTCATTAAGTCGCTGTCGTCGCGGAACTTGAGATAGCTGTCCTCGCCAGTATTGCCTTGAAGTAACTCTCCCTGGAGCAAGTTTGACTCAATCATCTCGCGGACGAGGTTGGTGGTTGCTTGGTCGTTCGTTAACGGTTCACCGGTTTCGGCGCTCAGCGTCACCCGACGCAGTTGGGATATGGATATTTGCTTGTAGATATCCCGGAGATTGATGATCTGCCACTTTTGGTAGGAGGCGACGACTTCATTCACGAGGGACAGGTTATTGTCATCCTCCCAAACCTGACGGTTCCCTTCCACTTCGCCTTTTAATTGTGCAGCGTTGGGTGTTGAAAACAGGCTGGCGACGCTCTTGTACGGTAGCCCCAAGGTGTTGTAGGTAGTCTTGGCGGATTGAGCGGTATAAGGTGGTAGAGTAGGTTCCTTTCCGTCCTTGAGAAGACCCACCAGCACCCATCGCTTGTATGCGTCGTCCATTATTTTGGACACACCCCTGTCCCTGGAAGGATGTGTGATGACCCGCTCCAAAGCTCGATGAGCCTTGGCCCAGTCTTTTCTTGCCATGTAACATAGGCCGGACAGGAGATTGTACTCTAGCACCATTGTGGTTCTCACGGAATCAGTCAGTCCTGTGTCAACTGAGATGTAGGCGGCCGGGGCAATGCTAGGTTCACAGAGTAGCTTTGCGTCTCTCTGGCCAGCCATGTTTGGATAAAACGTAATGTCGCAGTCGAGAACCTTGAGAGCCGGTTCAATCCAGGAGGACTCGTAGGCGTATTTTACCAGCATCAGATGCGTAGACGTGAACATGCTGCCGCTGGGATCGATTCGTAGCATCGCGGTCGCCAACACCTCAACGGAGACAACAGGCTAAGACGAACTCATACATTAGCGCCTCAAGTTAAGTGGTAGCATTTTATCCCGTCCATGACATACCGAAAACAATTGGCCGGTTGCGACTTTCTCAAGAAGCTTTCGAAACATTAAACCAGCATACCTGATTTGCTGGGGACTGAAATTGAGGAGAAAACGGAGTGTTTCGTCGAGGACGGAACTTCGACTGATCCCAGCTGGGGGATGGGAGGGGTCTAAGGACACCGAGAGGACACCAAGGAACGCAATAGAATCTTCCGCAGGGTCGATTTTCTGGAAGACGTTAGCATAGCGACAACAAGGTAGAGAGGTAAGAAGTTGCGTACGGCGAGAATCTGGCTGACGTTGGCTGCGATGGCCTGGCGATGGGCCGCCATAACCTGCTTGACAGCTACGGCATGATCCCTCAGCGCCGCATCAAGCTGCTTCTTTGTGCGAACAGAGTCTGAAACTACCGGGAAGGCTCCCAGGGTCGACCAGAAGGAATCCATCTTGAGTGTGCCTCTCCGCGTCGGAAGTCCGCGTGGTGCTCGACAGGCAGTGGTTCGGAAGGGCGGGGGAAGCGGAGGGTGAATCGGCGCGAGAGATCACCTGCTTATCATGCTCGAGTCAATGAGACGGCCAGGCTGTGGAGTTGAGAAGCCGCTGTAGTGTTTGTGTTGGTGAGGCACACGGCGCTGAGTGATGCGGCAAGGTCAGTGAGTGAATGGCTTCGTTTGTTGTACAGGCGTTTAACTCAGGCAGCGGCGCGTGTGCAGCAGCAGGTCCGCGGAGGCAGGTGGGGGTGGTGACGGAAGACCCAAGCAACCGATGTTGAGCCGTGGGGAGTCTTATCGCAGTTCACCGAGATAAGCAAGCTGCCCCTCCATTCCGCGGGGTCACCTGCAGCTCACCTTGAAAACTCCAAGACTGCGGGATTCAAACTTCTGCCACCGTCGAGAGCTTCTGTGTAAGAGTGTTGGTAGACTTTTCGCTCGTTGGCTTCATATCGCTCCCCGCACATTTTCCCCAGTCCCAATTGGAATATTCTCTCCCAGTTTTACTCTGATTCTTCGCCATCATGACTCTCGGTCCCTTCGAACTCTCCGCCGCGGCCGACTTCCACGTCCACCTTCGGGATGGCAAGATGGCTGAGGCCGTGACTAAGACGATCCGTCAAGGCGGCGTCAACACCGTCTACGTGATGCCCAACCTGGTTCCTCCGGTCACTACCGTCGCCCAAGCCCTCGAATACAAGTCTCGCCTGCAAGCCATCGACAACTCCATCACTTATCTGAGCGTTTTGTACCTGCACCCGACAATCACTCCCGAAGTCATCCGCGAAGCCAAGCGTGCAGGGATTGTGGGTGTCAAGTCGTATCCTGCTGGCGTCACCACCAACTCGGCCGCTGGAGTTATTAGTTACGACGACTATGACGACGTCTTCTCTGCTATGGAGTCCGAGGGCCTGGTGCTTAATTTACACGGAGAGGTCCCTAGCGACCCCAAGCAGGGAGTCACCATTCTTAACGCCGAGTCCAGATTTCTGCCGACTCTGAAGCATCTCCACGAGAAGTTTCCCAAGCTGAAGATTGTTCTCGAGCACTGCTCTACTAAGGATGCCGTGGACGCTGTCAAGGCCTGCGGAGACACCGTCGTTGGCACCATCACCTCCCATCATCTCTTCCTCCTAATCGATGACGCGGCTTCGGACGTAGTAAGCAATCCTTCAACCAAAGTCTAAACTGTTTGCTTCGCTTGAGTGTCAAAAACTGACCTGTACCACCTCAGTTCTGCTACTGCAAGCCCGTGGCTAAGGTATGTGTAACCGGCGGGCGAGATTATCCAAGTGATTTTTCACTGCAAACAACGGTGAGGCGGATAGACGAAGCTTGAACTGACGAATCAATAGCTCCCAGAGGATCGCACCGCTTTGCTCCAGGCCGTTGTTGGCAGCAAGGGCAAGTTCTTCCTCGGCACCGACTCTGCCCCCCATGATATCAGCGCCAAGAAGCAGGGCAAGACTGCTGCTGGTGTCTTCACCCAACCGTATGCCACCCAGATCGTCCTATCCGCTCTGGAAGAGGCCATCAAGCGGGGGGAGATCAAGGAAGAGGACGTCACCCAAGAGCTTCTAGAGGGCTTCTTCAGCGGTTTCGGCCGCAAGTTCTACGGAATCGAGGACAAGTCCGGCGAGAGGATAAGGCTGGCTAAAGGCAGTGAAGTCATTTGCAGTAACATTGTGGGCGAAGGTGTCGAGGTCCAGCCTTTCCGGACCGGCCAACCCACTTGGACTCTAGAATGGATTTAAAACAAAAGAACTAACACGTTGCATTGCTGGGGCAGCGCCTATAGTGTGCACAAGCTCCCTGATTTTGTTTATCTGCCTGGAAAACAGTTGAAAATCGAACTGGAAAGGTGCTAAGGCATCAATCATTCCAATACAAGAAAGTTCCGCAATACTCCATAGCCAGTTTGTGAACCACCAGTCCTCCATGGGTTGTCCACTATAATACCGCCGCTGATCAGAAACGACCGCTCTATACTACTTTCGAGGAGCCCAAGTGTTGCGCCTAGTAATGTTGACGAGGCCAGCTGACTGGGCGCCGGTATTGAACGACGAGGTCGCGGGACTCGGCCAGGCAGATCCAGCGGTCGTTCCAGAAAGCGTGCGAGGGACATCTGAAACTGATCAGCAATGATCCGAAGTCCGGACCGCTACCACATACCATGTCGGTGGTTCAGGTCAAGCCCAGGAGGCACACGAGTCTGCGAGCTGGCAGTGCTGTCATTCTGCCGCCCTGCTTGGTTCATGAATGCAACACCGTTCTGGTCGATACCGACCTGATTGGTTGGGACCGAAATCGAGAGACGAGCAGAAGAGCTCGAGCCGCCAGTCTGTTCCAGGCGTTGATGACGCCCCTCCTGTTGGCGCTGCTTCTGAATATCGGCCTGGCGTTTTCTCCACCAGGTTGGGAGACCCTGGAAGAGTCCGACGGAGTGCTGCGTGGCTTGGTCAAAGGGCATCTCATGCTTGTACCGGCAACCCTGCTGGGTGAAAGCACACAGGCCGTCGTGAATCCACTTGTCGCAGTAGACTTTGACCCTCCTGCGGTGACCGGGACCGGTAGCGACGATGTTGTCAATATGATCCTGTTGAGGGTATTAGCTCTTATGTATAGTAGTAGAGGAAACGACGAGGGGAGCGAGGAAGTATGATCTGTTACCTGAAGGGTATCAGAAATCAACCCCGATGGGCTCGGCCCAGCCTAAGCACTCAGCTTGTTGGCTCATGACGGGATTACCGCGCAACACATACCTTGATAGTGACTGGTCTGTTCATCTCTGCAACTCCCTGAGGGGGGGCCGCCTGCAATGCTGGCAAAACCACCATACCTCCTGGCCCAGGCTGACGAGCAGGGACCTCGTTCAGAGGGGGCAGTAGGTCGGCGGGCACCAGTCTGGTATACTGCCCATTGCCTCTGTCAAGACAATAGGCGTAGCCTTCCAGGCCGCCGCCCTCGGCCGACTCGCCTCTGTTGTTGGCAGTGCTGTTCAACGTGTAGTTGGATGGGCCCGGAACCCAGGTGCTAAAGTCCCCGACTGGCGGGGGGACACGCCAGTTAGGGGACAGTGAGGCTCGTTGGCTTGTCTCTACGACAGCCTGCTGGCCCTGTTGGCGTTGCTGATCTTGTAGACGTTGCTGGTCTTGTAAACGCTGCTGACTGCCCCGTTTGCCCTCAGGAGTCGTCTGAGGTCTCTGCTGGGAGTCCTCATAGATCCAACTCCCGCGGGGGTGGGGGTTGCGAGGAGGTGTCTTCTCATGCTGACGCATGACGAGTGAAGTTCGGGTGTTTTGTTCAGGAGAGCTGCCTCGGGACAAAGGTGAAACAGAAGAGGAAGCAGATGCAGGAGAGATCAACGGGGCAGACGGAGCAGCTGGAGCAGCCGTCTTCTTAAATAGAACAGTTCGACAGACGGGATCCATGGTCAAGGCCGGTGGCAAGAGGTAAGAGGACACCAGGGGCGCCGTGCAAACGGACTCGGGGGCGTGTGCAGGACGTATTTGTTTTCACCCTGGATCGGCGGCGGACACGGACACGGACACGGACAGTAGACGGACAGTAGACAGACAGCAGATAGCTAGCAGCAAGCGGGATGCCACGACTAGAATGCACGTTAGCCGAGAACAACTGCAGAGTGATATTGGCCGCGGAGTCGGAGTCGGAGTCGGCGGTCGAAGAGCGGGATCCAAGCGGTTTGCTTTGCACTTCGGCAACAAGGACAGGGCGGTCGGCGGCCCTTTATCAATCCTCGTTCTGGGCACATTCAGGCTATCACTTCGGGCTCAGAGCACGCGGTTTGCTTCGCCCCAGGGTTTGCCCAGGGTACGTGCATGTGTGTATGTGTGCGTTGTGCGTGTTGTGTACTCTGCACGCTCATCGACGGCTACCTGCAGTGTAAGTTTGTGTCTCCCCACGTGACAGAGGCTCGGTGACTTGACAACAACAGAGACAACGGAGGATAACTGCATAGAAGACGGGGATCATGTGGCCCGCTGCTATGTTTCCATTTCCTATGTAGCTAGTGTGCTGTCCGTCTAATATTTGCTGTTCCGCCGTGGCAGGGAAGCTAAAGGCGCGTGCCCGCTGCATGATTTCCACCTTGCTCCCCAGCGTCTAAACAAGGTCCTGAATACCTGAATACCCGCCTTCGTTTCGTCGTGCTTCCCGTGGAGCAAATCATCTTTTGTCAGGACCCGCTTTGTCCGGTAAACACGCTGAGTTTGCTGAGCAAGACGGACCTCTGTAGCGCTTTGGTTTTCGTGTTTGATGCTGAGTGTTGCACCCGGTCCAGGGCTACCCGCACCTCAGCCTCCGTGGCCAGGTGCACCCTCCTGTAGTCGGTCGTGTCGGGAAGAGCCCACCGTTGTTGCTGTTGCGCCTGCAAGGGCTTTGCCTGATTGCCCTGGAAGAAATAGTTATTGTTTACAAAGTTAGAGAAGTTCGGGTTCGGTTTGCCGTTAGCTAACGGAGCCCCGACTCGGAGTCCTTGGGGTTGGTTGGCGGACTGGCCTGGGACGGTTCCTCTGCTGCTACTAAGGATTGGGAAGTCTCTGGTTTCCCCGGGGCCGAGTCGGAGGCGGATTTTCGGGCTTCCGGTTTCTGGGAGCTGCGGCTTGGGGCTGTTGGCCGCTGCCCTTTTGGTGTTGGTTGCTTGGTGTTGTTGGCGGCCTTTTTGGCCTTCGAGGCCGGAGTTGGGGCCTTTGCGGCTGTCTGCTTTCCGCGCTTTGGTGTGTTGGGAGTCGGAGGGTTGGATTTCCGCTTCCAGGTTTTCGAGGTTTTCTGGGGCGTCTGCGCAGTGCGTCTGTTAATAGGGGTGTTCTTCATTGTCTTCTTGGTCGGGGTTGGAGCTGGAGTCTTCGCTTGAGTAATAGAACATTTCTGGCGTTTACCTTTTGCCGACGGGTCGTCTTCCTCAGACTCTTCTGGAGAGTCTGCGCCAGCGAAGTCGTCGGACGATTCCGATGATTCGGCCTCCACGTCCCCGAGTAGAGGTACATTGTCCGCGACATTCGTCTTGTAGTTGACCTTCTGAAAAGTTGTTAGTCGGGAACCCACATCTGCGTGTGCAACACTCACCATTCGCCTCCGACCGCCTCGTCCAAGCACCTCCCGATTGGCTTCAGCTTCTTTCCGTGCCTGCTCCTCCCGTTCCGCCAGGATCCGGTCCCAGACGCTTGAGTTGATTGGCATCGGCTCGTTTTCTTCCTCGGTAGCCAGACCATTCTCGAAGCCAGACTTATCATTGGCCCACACTCGGGCATGCGAGAATTGGTCCCCAGCGCCCGCCTCTCCTCCCTTGGGCTCCTCTTCTTCGGTACGATCTAGGAGATTGTCAACTGAAGCAGCGTCATAATGAATGGCTTTCTTTTCGTAGTTTTCGTCAAACAACGCCTGCGCACCGTGCTTCAGAATGGATTCTAAGTCGTCGCCAGCAAGGTCATCGTCGTCCATGCTCTCGATTAGGGCATGGTCAAGAGCCATCTTTTTGCGGCCAACTTGCATAATCCTCTCCTCCACAGAGTCTTTTGTCACCAATTGAATGCAGAGAACCTTCTTCTTTTGCCCAATACGGTGAGCACGAGACAGAGCCTGGATATCTTGATGTGGATTGAAGTCGGGATCGAGGATGATGACTGTGTCTGCCGTAGCAAGATTGATGCCTACGCCGCCGGCTCGTGTCGACAACAGAAATGCAAAGATGGGCGAATCGGGCGCATTGAAGGCGTCGATGCGTCGTTGTTTCTCCAAGCTTCCGATTTGGCCATCAAGTCGGCGATACTCAAAGCCCATGCCAGTCAAGAAATCCTCGATAATGTCCAGCTGTCCCAGGAACTGGCTGAAGATGAGAACTCGATGTCCTCTTTCCTTGAGCTTAGGAAACATCGTCTCAAACAAGAGTAGTTTGGATGACGCCTCCACAAGATTGCGATGCATGACGGTGGGGTCGTGATGCTTCTCCTCGATCGCCTCGGAATACATGAACGGATGGCAAAGGCACTTTCGCAACTGCATCAAAATGTTGTTGAGACTTCCTCGCTCCTTCTTGTTCATTTTACTGTTGGAGAACATGGCCTTGATGAGTTGGGGGTTTTTCGCCATGATGCTCTTGGAAAGCTTTTCCTGAATGACCGTCATGGTGACCGGGAGGATGATTTGAGACATGGGAGGGAGGAACTTGAGAACGCCAGCTTTGGTTCGTCGAAGGAAGTATGGTCGAATCTTCTCGTGTAGCCTTGGTAGGGTCTCCTTGTCAAGGACTCTATATTCCACGTCTAGTTTCGCTGCGTCTTGTGTCTCGTCGATGAACTGGATCAAGTTGAACAGTTCTCGTTTGTTGTTCTGTAAAGGTGTTCCGGTGAGCAGGAGCCTGAACGGGATCTTCATAGCCCGCAGTGCGAGGTAGAGCAGATTTTGGTCATTTTTCAATCGTTGACCCTCATCTACAACGAGACCTGTCCAGTTGACAGACTTGAAGAGGCCTTTCGTCCGAGGGTCTGCAGCGGAATCATAGGACATGATGACCACGTGTGCCTTCATGTCGACGGAGTTATTGGGGAACAGTTCGTATTTGTAGGCGAGTTCCTGCGGCTCTTTCCCGCCGTGGTATGTCACGACTCGTAAGTCCGGTGCCCACTGTGTAAACTCACGGCGCCAGTTGGGACATGTAGCATTAGGAACGACCACGAGGAACGGCCAGACCTGTCATGAAATTAGTACAAGACGCCTCGTTACTCAAAATAGGGCTTACCTTGGCTCTGTCCTGAACCAACGAAGTGATCAGGCCGACAACTTGGACGGTCTTTCCCAGGCCCATTTCATCTGCCAAGACGACGCTCCGACCTGAGTGGTAGTTCCCCAGAAGCCAGTTGACTCCTTCAAGCTGATATCCCATGAGCTTGCCACGCTTGAGTCCCGCTGGTTGCTCTTCAATTTCGACGAATGGTGCCGCTTTGAATGCTTTGATGCGTTCTCGAACTTTGGCCGGCGGGTCATTATGGAAGTACTTTTTTTCCACATACTCATAGTAAGCGTCCACAAAAGCGCTGTGTATGCTCCCCATGTTTTGCTTCGGTGGTGAGTCCCACACAACATCATCATAGCCGAGACCTTGAAATTTGACGAAGATTTTGCTTATTTTGGACACGTTGGCAAGCTCGGCCTCTTTGCTGTTGAGACGTGGAGCAGAATGATGCATCTTGACGTTGAATATGACGTCAGGTATAATGAACTCGTCCGGAATCGCGTCCTTTTCGTCAGTTCTGAGAAGGTTCTCCTCCAAGTCCCGTTTTCCAAAGGAAACTCGCATTGTAGACGCTGCCACGCCATGGATCCAGGCTCCTGGCTTCCATGTGCAATGAGCATAGGATAGACTTTCCCATTTGACGAGATATTCCTTGTCGTCCTCCTTGACTTCGTTATAGGCAGGTCTGCGAGACTGCTCAAGAAGCCCACGGTCCAGAGGTCGCCAAGCGACGAGGCGATGGATTTTATGTTTCGCGGAGACACAGCCATCACATTGCCAATCAATGGAGTAGTCCTTGAGGCGCTCTGACTTGAGATCTGTACCAATTCCATCCCCGTCTGCATCGCCATCTGCTCCGGGCAAGTGCTCAACGTGCCAGCCGCGATGGCATGTGACGCAACGAAAGAGGACAATGCCTGCGTTGTTCAACAGATCGGCAGAAACTGTTGTAATCGGGTCCACGCCATTGTTATCCTCCCGAATCTTCTCTTCTTGTCGGGCTGTCTTCTTCTCAGCGAATGGAGTGCAGGCACGGCCGTTGACTTTACAACCCTGACACATGCTATGTGCTGGGGCGTTGCGGTCCTTCTTCTTGTATACACCGATGCAGAACTTGCATTGCAATACGAAATCGTCTTCTCCAACCTTTGTGACCAGGTGATCTCGCGCGCTGCGAAAGCCAAGGCAATTCTTGTGGTATGATAGTGTACAGCCCTGGCAGTAGACAATTTGGCCTCGGTTCCTCGAACCCCCGCAGGTATGACAAGTTTCCATGTGCATAGAGGAAAATGCTGAGTCAAGAGGAGGCAACTGAAAGACTTCCTTGACTGAGATGGCTTTGGGGATGCCTGGCGCCTTGTCTTCGATGATGTAGAAAGAGTCCTCGTCCATCAAGGCGTCATCCTGCATGCTAAACTTGTTTCTGGTAGACCTGACCGACCTTCGAGGTGCTTCAAATTCGATATCGGAATCAGCAGACTTGTATCGGGATGTCGTAGAGGGGTATACCCGAAGACGTCCTTGTCGAGTCTGTAATCGCTTTGCTCTCTGTCGTGCTTTGTTTGGACGACCCTTCTTGGGGAATATGTCCGAAGTCACCATTTGAAATTCACCATCATCTTTGTCCGATGAAACTGCGCGAGGTTCGCGAAGCAGTTCGTCCTGGTCTTGAGAGTCCCCTTGACTGGCAAATGACATGTTGCTCAAAGTAAGCTGTCTCGGTGGTCGTGTTCTCAGCGATCGGGTTGGGGCGGGTGGCGGATCTGGCTTTATGTCATCGAGCTCGTCGAGTTCGTCGTCGTCTGATACGAGGGAGATGTGTCGAGAATTTTGTCTAGTTGATTGTCTCGTTGACTCTCGAGAACGACGCGGACGACTGGATGTACGCCGAGAGCGCGTGGGTTGTTCGTCGGTATCATCTTGATCGACATCCATGTGGTCCGACCCGACGGAGTCTGGATCAGTGTCCCACTCATCTTCAGAAACTCGCTTCCGCTTGTGATTAGGCTCGGCCATATCTCCGTTATGTAGTCCTCCGCCTTGGCTAAACCGGGCGAAAGCGGCCTTGCCGTTCTCAAGCTCGATGAGCTCGTTAAAAGAGAGCTTGACGCAGAGTTAATGATATTGGCTCAGATTGTTGAAGATAAAAGGCAAATGATATGAGGTTAAAGGACGAGGACAAGGGATGTAACGATAAAGATGGTTACGATGATGGTAGAGATGAGAGAGATGTGCAGAGGTGAGAAGTCAGCGAGTGAGAGTTGCCTTCAAATAGGCAGAGCTAGCCTGTCAGAATTAGGCAGTGAATAACCCAAGCCCGCATCAATAGCACCGTTTTTTGGCCTTAGAGAGGCTGGGGGAACTGGAGAATGCGATGCAGCTTAGGGTCACGCGGAGCTCAGCAGGTCTGGGCCGAGATGACATTGACAAACAGCTGGATAGCCGGCACTCGCAGGACATACGAACAATGAAACAATAGGCTTGCATGATGAAGAGCATACTGTGATAGGTGTTCGAAGAATTTAGGAGATTTATTCCTGCTTACCAGCTCTTCCCTTCCATCAGTAAACTCAACTTGGCAGTGTATATGACCCTTCTCATCCGGGAGCTCTGCCAAGACAAGCTCGACGACCTCGCTGCGCACAACGGCATACTCCTCGCGCTTCTCTATAGGAACCTCTGGGACGACGACCTCAATTCGGGCAGGGACAAGCTGGAGTACCGGAGCAGATTGGTTAGAAGGGCTGCCATCGAGTTGCATCTGGTCCTCCTGGAAAACGACTGGGATATCCTCCTCATGGACACTGCCAAAGTCTGCCATTAAGGCGTGCATCGACTGGTCTATATCCGCCTCCAGATCATGATGATCGCCGTTGAGGGGCCCAAGAGACTCGTAGAAGTCATCATCGCTGTCCATCGCTTGCGGCGCAAGGGGTCGTGTATCGAGCGCTCCAGGGACGCCGGCGGGGTCTGGGCGTTATCGTCGGGTTGCGCGGGTAGTCGTAGGAGCTCAGTGAGAGGTCGGAGGATCGTCAGTTGCCAGGGTACTGGAAAAGAGCTCCAGGCAGCATGTTTGGTGGAGACAGAAAGCAATGGGAGAAGTCCCTTGAATGTCGTGGAAAAGATTCACTCCGGACTGGTCAGGGAAACGCGACTTGCTGCCAGCCCACGCGTTTATGCCCATTAACAAAGCTGTCGCATTGTCCAGAACGATCTTGGTTATTGTGGCCAATCAGGGCCCTGGAAGGTTCCTCACCGCTCGCCGGGACCCCTGTAACAGCCGGCAGAAAAAGTTTAGATAATACTAGTGTGAGAACTTCACATGCCTTCAACAAGCCGGCGAATTCATACCATCCCGTCACAATCATCGCTAGCTAGTTACCACGACTACATTGTGCGATGGTATACCCAGCACAATTGAAGGTAGTTGCCTTGCGCCGTCCGCTTGCGATAATCCTTCGTGGCAACCAAAATCTGTCCCGAATCCTGTCTCGCGCCGCAAGCCTTTCTGCCATTCATCGAGGAATACGCCAAACTGAGCGAGTACTGTACGGCGGGCCGCGTCCTTCCGGAGACTCAACAGATCGTCAACATGATTCATCAGGGGCAAGGCCAGGGGTGAGGGAATCCACGGGTCGGGACCGACGAGTTGGGAGGTTTGCAGCTCGATCAGAGGGTAGGGCGAGTGGCAGAGCATCCTTCAGTCGAGAACCTGAGGATGGTTTCGCATCCAAGTTTAATACTCGATCCGGTGTTACGCCAAGAAGGGGAGGATCCGGCGGTCGAAACCCCCGGGATGACTTGGGTCCCAAATTCTCAAAAGCCTTGGACGGTGCCGCTGGTTGGCGCCAGCAACAAAAGCTACGGAAGAAACTCGCAAAGAAAAAGGAGGAAGAGGAAGCCGGGGATGAAGACTACCGCAAGACCCGGAGGAAGCGATTCACCGACTCTGAGTCCTCTTTTGGCAAGAAGAGCTTAGTTTACCAACTGAAGTACGGCGATTTCAAAGAAACCGCCGCCAACCTGGAAGTACAGGAATTTGTCAGGCCTGTATCGTTTCGCGATGCAAAACATGACAAGACACGAAAGGCACTCATACATGCCAATTCTCCGTTCGACCAAGAATTCAAGGGACCGGAGCGCAGAAGCGACAGAGATGAGGACAAGGACAGGCGACCTGAGCGCAGAGACGGCCAAGGAGATGACAAGCGAACCGAGCGCAGAAGCGATCGAGATGGCGACAGGCGGCCTGAGCGTAGAAGCGACCGTGACGGAGGATTCCGTGGTGCCTCGTTCCGGGAGCCTGGACGGTTCGAACGAAGAAATGACAATGACAGGGGATTTCGCGATGCGTCAGCTTCCATGCGCCCTAGACAATTGGAACGACGTAGCGAAGGTGATCGGGAACATGATGACGAATGGGCCCCGGCTCGTGGACGCAAGAAGGAGATGATGCCGATGACGCTCAAGTATACCACTGCCGCATCACAGTTCCTGTACGGGAGAAACGTCGTCAAGGCGGCCCTCGAACAAGCGAGGCGGAAACTCTACAACCTCTACATTTACGGCGGTGAGAACCGAATGGACAACAAGGACAACACAACTATGACTCGGCTGGCTAGGAAACACGGGGTTCCCGTCATCATTGTGCCTAATCACGAACAGCGCATCATGGATAAGATGAGCATGGGTCGGCCTCACAACGGCTTTGTCCTCGAGGCATCGCCCCTTCCACAGCTGCCCATTAGGTCTTTGGGTAGACTGGAGGAGACTCCGACTCGATTGGGATTCCACGTTGAGCTGGGCTTCCAAACGAAGGAGGATGAGGCCATCAACGGCACAAACACCTTTGTCCGACGGGCCAACGACGTCATGCCGAAGCCTTTTGTCCTGTTGTTGAACGAGATCATCGACCCTGGAAATCTTGGAGCCATCCTCCGTACAGCAAGCTATCTAGGCATCGATGCTGTGGGTATTACCACTCGTGGCTCCTCGGCTCTGACGCCCATCGTGCTCAAGTCAGCCGCTGGTGCGGTGGAGGAAATCTCGCTATTCACCGTTGAGGATCCCCTCACTTTCATCGAGGAGTCAGGCAGGGCTGGATGGAAGAGCTTTGCCGCCGTCGCGCCGCCGGACCGGAAGCTGGTCCGAAAGCATGGTAATAAGTTCATGTCTACGGATGCGATCGAAGCCAAGAGCCCGCTCAACGAACACCCATGTCTCCTTATCATGGGCAACGAGGGACACGGTTTGCCCAGGGATCTCAAGGTGGCCGCTGATTACGAGTTGTCAATCCCGCGATTCGTCCAAGGCCTCTGCGTGGACAGTCTGAACGTCAGCGTTGCCACTGGAATCCTGTGCCATTCCTTTGTCAAGGACGTTGAGGTTGGAGGGAAGTTGGAGGAGGGGATTGAGGAAAAGATCGAAGAGAAGGCCAAGAAGGCGGTCAAGAAGAGCGTCCAGAGGGGCGTCACAGATCAGACACAACATATTATTGATCTGGTAGCGAAGTTGGGGTTGAAGGAGAAGACGGAAGAGGCACCGCAGGACAAGATGCAGGAGGCGATTGAGGAGGGAAAGCATGACACTACCCAAGTGAAGACGGAAGAAACGACTCAGGCGGAAAAGGAAGACACCATCGAAAAGAAGACGGAAAAAACTACTCAAATGGAAGGGGGAGAATCCACTCAAGAGGAAAAGGAACCCGAGGTCAAGAAGCTGAAGGAAAGGAAGCCTGAGCAAGACACGGACCTGGGCTTCTAAACGAACATGTACCACCACACATCATGACAACACTACACACCCATGTATAATATCCAGGATCCAGTCGGCCTTTACTAATGAGGGATGAGCGGCGCTTATGTAGAGTAAGATCTTGTACAATATGACAGTTACGTATGGATATCCACTTGGAGGGTATCCCGGAAGAGCATCTTGAGAATAAATACAACTCCAAAACACTGATGATCTAATTCTCGTCGGGATCAATTGTGGCTGCAGGCGCTGGCGCTCTACGTTCCATTCAAGAATCTTACCCGTTCAGGCCGCCCAGGCACGGCACAGCGACAGCGTGCATGACGTCGCCAGAACTGCCCCCACGAGACCAAACCTGGACTGACTTTCGCATTCACGTCGCATCGACAGTGGCCCATTTCTTGGCAAATTAACTCCGATTGAAAACTACAAAAAGAAGCCATTCCCAGTTCCCAGCTAGTTTTCTCAGGCAATTTTGCGCCTTTGTCCGGCGGTGAACACTACACCAATTCTGTGACTCAGGGCTCCAGGTTCGAGCGTCGCCCAGCCACCCAATTGTTTACCAACGGGACACGAAACGGCCATGCCACATCAGCAGGCAAGGCATCGACGTCAGACTCTCCCCCCACTGTCATGATATAAATGTCCCAGAGCGAAAAAGCTGCTTGGTCTTTGTATTTTTTATTTACACGTCGGGACGAAGCTATCAGATCAAGCGGCCCCGAGACAGTGAGCACGTCGAGTTTGGAGGTCACGAAAACTGGTGCAACATCGTCAGCGCTTCGTGACAGGGCTATCCAAAACACTTCCTTAGGTCCTGCCAGAATAGGATGCCGCAACCATGAAGTCCTTTTTAACACTATTCAAACTTCCAATATCCCTCCTCATCCCTCTATCGCAAGTAGCCGCCGATAATTCCGCGCCAACAGCGATCAAGAAGCTCCCGCCCAGCTCCAACGACAAGCTGCTAGCCGAGCATCTTGCCTTCGCCGCTATTCCCATCCTCTCGCCCCGCGACGCCGCCGCAGCCGCCATCTCGTTCATCGACTCACAAGACGAAGCCGCGGACGGCACGACACGCTACCACCCTGCCTTCGCCCGCCACTTCGATGACACCGAGTACAACGTGCTGGGCCGCGCCGCAGAGGCCTTGGCGCTGCTACAGAGAAGGGAGGCGTGCCCGAGCGGCTTCAACAGCTGCTCCGACATTGAGGCATCTAACAAGTGCTGCCAGGACGGGACGTATTGCGTCGCTGTCGAGGACTCGAGCGTCGGCGGCGTGGCTTGCTGTCCCGAGGAAGCGTCGTGCGGCGGAGGCGTTGGTGCTTGTCCCTCTGGTGCGACGAGCTGCTCTGAGGAGCTAGGAGGTGGATGTTGCATTCCGGGCTACGTATGCGAGGGCCTCGGTTGTGAGTTGCCTAAACATGTTGCTCTATCTCGATGAATGCTGACTAGAATCCAGGCGTCCCAAGTGCCTCCGCAACACGCAGCACAGTCGTCCAGACCTCGACCGAAGAGGCGACTCGGGTGAGCACCACCGAGCAGGCGTCGGAGTCTTCTGAGGAATCAGAGGAGCCAACTACTACGCAGGTTACTACCGAAGTCGAGACAACCTCGGACGTGGAAACGACTTCAGACGAAGAGACGACCTCGACCGAGACCGCCATCAGGAGTGCCACCCGGACTGCCACAGGCGCAGCGCCATACCGTCCAATCTCCTCAGCGACGACCTCAGAAACCGACAGCTCCGACACGCAGACCGGCTGTCCCACTGGCTTCTATGGCTGTCTAGCCACGCACGGTGGCGGCTGCTGCCGCACCGACCGGGACTGCAACACGTACGACTGCCCGGCGCCGTCGACCACCATCGTATCCGGCGGTGCCACCATCGTGATCCTCGCCACCGACGCGCCGCCCGCCGCCGCCGACGCCTCGTCCACCTGCGCGGACGGCTGGTTCCTGTGCGGGAGAGACGCGGGCACCGTGGCGGGGTGCTGCCCAAGCGGCTACGATTGCGGCACCGCGAGCTGCTTTACCTCCTCGGCCAGCCAGACGGGCAAGGTGCAGAAGGAGTTCCCGAAAGAGGACTCCGCTGCGAGGGGCAGCAGTCCGTGGGTGGTCCTGGGATGTATCACGGGAGCGTTGTGCTTCCTGGTAGCAATGTAGAGGGCATAACGGTGGAGCCCAGAATATGAAGGGAAGAAAATCGAAGACAGCACCTATGCATAAAATGTAAATATAGGCTCAAGGGGACCGGGTCCGGCTGAGCTAGGCGATGTTAGGATGAATTACGTTTGATAAGACAATGATACCCACGTATCAAGATAATAGATGAGTGGCACCATTAAACATGGCAGACATGGGCCTAGGGGAATAGATGGATAGATCACGATTGACTCGAGCAGACTCCAATCGGCATATTGTATCAACTTTGTTGAATTGAACTAGCTAGGGCCTTTTGTTTCCCTACATAGGATCGGCTACTTTCGTCCATCATAACCTTCTCGAGATGTGAATGGTCCGATTTTACAATATCCATCGTCCTTGGTCCTCATCGTTCAATAACATCATCAAATACGCCCCAGGATGCGTCCTTACGAGATCAATTCTTTACTCAGGCATGTGGGAGAAGGGCTTCTCCAGGTGCTCCTGGCAGAAGGGGAGCTTGCTGACAGTCCAGATCTCGGTATCCTAGACAGTGTTAGTATCATCTAGTTCGAAAGTTCGCTAGTGAATAAAAGCAAGGGGAGGAAACGCACAGGCTTAAGCTTCTGCTTCAGCTCAGTCTCGAGAGTGCCGGCCTTGAGGGCAATGATCTCGGGGGCGGCATCGGGGTCGTGGGCGATGGGGGAGCCGCACTCGGAGCAGAAGAGGCGGTGGACGACCTTGCCCGAAGAGCCCTTGGAGCCAGAGTAGGTCTTGACAGGGCCGTTGATGGTGAGCTTGTCCTTGAGGACGACGGCCACAAGGGCTGGAAGTAGACAGGTTAGTGGGTAAGTACTCTTAAAGCAAGAAGAGGGTTGTTATTGGCAGTAAACCAGGAGTATCCGTGGTCGAGCACGTACAGTAGGTAGAACCGCTTTGGCGCTGGCAGTCGTCGCAGTGATCGTAACCGACGAGGAGAGGCTCCTCCATGTCAACCGTGTAGGTGACGGCCTTGCAGAGGCAGTGTCCGGCGATAGGCATGTTGATTATCTGGGTCTGTGGTCAAGAATTGAGCTGTTTTGGAGGAGGAAAGAGTCAACGATGGTGTAAAATGTCGAGAGGTCAATGGAAGGTGAGAAAAGGAAGAAAGAGAAAAGCTAGGGGAGAGCTCCAGATGAAGCTTTTGAGGGACTCTAGCGGGGTAAGTGTAGGATGGCATGTACCTGATGAGACTGCAGTGAGCGATTGGAAGCTCAAAACGGTGGGGCAATGATTGGATGACGTTGAGGAGTCTGGCTCAAAAGCGACGGCGAGACAGCGAGCGGTAGGCTAGGCTTTTGACGATTGGGCGAGAGAGGATGGAGAGGACGCGAGAGTTGTGAGGCGGACGGATGGTGGAGCTGCAGGTCTCGACTCAAGATGGAAATAGATAGGCGTGGGTTCGAACTCAGTTGAGATGACCGACTTTTATGAAGTCGTCGCTGTATCGGCTCATCGGGAAATCCTGGTTCGAGCTGCGGTTGCAATAGGATCGCTCGTCCCTTTCGTCAGCCTGAACTCATTGTCCCCACACGACGACCCCAGCATCACCCTAGCTCGGGAGGTAATGATTTGGAATGTAGCTGCAGGAGCTTGCTTGGTGGGCAAATCCGGGCGGTCGAAGGACACCTCCGCTAGATCTCGTGTTAGTGCTGGTACGACTTGTCTGGAGAGGCTTTCTTGGGTCACTTGCCCACTAAGCACCGGGCTAGAATTCATGACAAGATGTCGTACAAGTCCTTGTCTAGCAGCCCGCTATGTCGACAAGAAACCATGCTCCCTCATCCTTGAAAGCGGCAGGGTGCGGGGCGCAGAATTTGGAATTCTCGATCCAACACCAACGGGGCTTTCTTTTTAGTGGCTGACGGATGATACCGCCATAGTAGTTGTCCCTTCGTTCGTCCAGCTCCATCAAGCTCTGCTTCCTTCCATCGTGGCATGTGTGCCGAAGAACCCGTATGCCCGTAACACTATGCACATGGGACGAGAATAATTCCAATTAACTGCCTGTTGATGATTGAAGGCGCCTGTAAGCAGCCATCATGGCTGACCATCCTAAGCGGGGGGGGTTCGTCATCGCCAAGCTTAGCGATCCCAAGCGAAGCGATTAAATCCAGTGGGGGCGCATCCAATTGCCAGTTTGGGCGTTGCTCTCCTCTCGCACCTTTCAGGAGACACTCTTGATCGTCTCGTTGATGAGAGATACAAGCATCCATGATGCGCCGGCTCTTGTGATAAACTCTATCAACCCAAGCAGTTCTATGCTCCCAAATGCAACGCGATCAGCGATAAACAGTTGAGTCACGGCCGATCTGTACGCCCTCTTCAGTCGTACATCGTCCTGTTCCAACACATACGCGTCCATTGATGACATGCGGAAGTCTCGAATATCCACCGCCGTGTGCGTAGTTGAAGAGGCAGTTGCATCAGAGGTAAGCGGCCGCTGGATTTTCTCGGGCCGGTGTCGCAAGTTCTTCATCAACTGGAAGCAAAGGTAGTCGACGAGATTTGGCGCCTGTAATGGCGGTGCGGCCTTCTTCAAGAAGATATTCGGTAACAGCTCCGGCTTGTCAACCCAGACAGTGTAGCTCTCGGCCAACTCGCTGAACATGGCTTCGAAATCGTGAGCGTAATGCACAAAGCGTGAATAAAATACCGGCGTCAGTATCTTCATCTCAACGTGCTCTGCAGTCTTTGGTGCGGTAATGGCTGAAGAAGAGTGGAAGGTTTCCTCCGCAGGTCCTGCGATCCCGCTTGGGATGTACTTGACAGATATAGAGCTAGGAGACTCCTGGACAAGGTGTTGAAGATATCTTCGAAACGCCTCTTCCAATTTCTTTTCTGTGTTGTCAGCGGCGCGTCCCATGCTCTCCTTGAGCGGCTCTGGTCGATACCAGACATGGAGCCCACGTTTGAAAAACAAGAGGGCGGCCTCCTTGACGATTCTTGGGAATGTGATAAATCCAACTGAGCACCAATCAATGAGAAACTTCGTTTTCTGGACAACACTCATGGTGCTAGGTTTGATTGCCTCGCCTTCCGAGCAGAGTCGCGCAACAAGTTTCGGGTGTCCCTTGGATGACACCAAGTTTATAGTAACGTCGATCCCGAGAAAGCCTTGCATATCGGGGCCGAGAGGGTCACTCGCGAGGAGGGAATAGGATCCCCGGCGAGAATTGAATGGGGAAACGTGGAAATCCTTCTTCCAGGCGGCCTTGACCCGGGCACGGGATAATCCTTCTCCTTCGGTTGTGGTAGGTTCCCGGACGAGCTTGGCCTCCGCAGCGAAGTCTCTCTCAACTAAGTATGGGCGCCTTTCACCAAAGGTATTGTTGACCTCGAGCACAATTGCTGAAAGAACATTTTCCCGGGAGTAGAGGAACCAAAATGAAACTGGATTGAAGTGGTAACCAAGGAACCTGGCAGCAGTGACAAGGTACGCATGGGGGTACTGTGATGGGTCGGCATCCTGTTTTGAAGTTAGCCTTAGTTCCAATACACACTGTTTGTTAACGAACCTGAGACCGGAGGAAGTTATCCAACTTGCCACGCAGGCCAAGATCAGCATCTCCTGGCTGAAGGTAGTCGGCAGGGTCTATATCGAACCAAGCTCGAGGGCCGAAGATGAAAGAAAGCCAGGAGCTGGATGCATCAGACACATCGACGGAAACCATGCCATTGGCACTTCCTGAGAAGCCGACGGGAACTCCCACGACTAGATACGAGTATACAAAAGAATGCCTCTTGGGGAAGAATCGGGTGTGTGATGTACGACTAGGAATAAGGTATGGGCTACCCGGGCCATCCCAAGTCGCCTCACTGTTTGTAGATACCCATCTCTGGATTTGATGGCTCAAGATTAGGGCCGCAAAGGCAAGCCCAGCTAGCAGACCAACATGTTGGATGCTAACCTCTGGGAGGAACAAAGTTAACACTGAACCATGCTGCCAGCTTACCAAGCTGAAGACAATGCAGAGGTCGAGAAGGTGGCCAGAAAGTAGGAAACAGGCTGACACAAGGCAGACAAGACCAGCGAGAAGAGTAGAGGAATTTCGGCTCTCCAGTAGTAGCCGGTCGAGGTCGTCTCCGGCGAGAACCACCGGCAGAAGCGGCGAGTCCTCGGACATTCCGTCCATGAGATTCGGGAATGTGTTCTCAGGAAATTCGCATCATGAATCCAGGAAAGTCGGGATAATGGGGCTTTTCAATTCGAAGAGAGTCCTTGGACGAGGAAGAAAGAGGAAAAGTCAGAAGGCGAACCAGAATCGGCGAGCTACTATATTCCCCAGCAGATGTCCGAGGTTTGAGGCATGTGTCCATCAAGGTGCCATGGTGCAAGCAAGAGTAGACTTAGTCATCAACTATTGGGTTGTTCCAGCAGAATTACAGTGTAAACGCATTGCCCATCACAGCTCGCGGGTCCCGCACTTGTCGTCATCACTTTTGAGGGTCCAGTGGAGGGGCGCACACATCGGAGTCATGCCGATAATTGAATTCCCGTTTGCTTCTTATGTCAGCCGGAAGGAGACGCATGTAAAAATCACTGCAAGGGCAAGGATCAGGAGTAGGACGGCCGGCATTAGCGAATGCGATCTCCGACTCTCCGAATCACGTTAAAGAGTGAGTGAGACTTTGGGAGAGAGGTGAGGCAGCCAGTACGGCGTTCGCCTTTGTTAGTGCCCAGCAAACGACGCAGTGACATGCGCAGGTAAGTAGAGTGACTTGCTGGTGGGCCAGCCGCCACGTCTAGTACCTTCCACAGAGACCGCTTCCAGTGAGCCAGCGAGTACCGCGCCTAACGCCCTGTAACTCCAGCCACTCGGTGGCGCTGCTCTCTCCCTGCACTACACGGTGCACAGCCCAACTGCAGCCAAACGGAGAGGCCACCACCCACCCCCGCCAAATTCCCTTTCAGGCCATCCCGTCCCGCCGATTGACTCAGGCCCCCGCGAGGCATTCCATCAGCTTCTCCATAAATTCTTCCCTCTCGGCCTTTATCTTTGTCTTCAACTCCTCCAGAACCAACAATCGTCACCGCGCGAAAATCACTTCAACCTTTCGCACTCGACCTCACGAACGCCACAGTTCCCAATATACTTCAACGCCCTTTCGCCGTCACCAACAACAACCCACCCAACCGCAAATATGTCTGAGGATTGGGATGCCGTCACTAAGATTGGAAGCCGCGCTCGTGGCCCCGGTGGCGACCGCGAGACCGTTGTCCGAGGAAAGGCTGCTCTCAACGCTGCCCAGCGAACCGGCGGCATTATCGGCACTGAGAAGAAGTACGCTTCTGCCAACGCTGTAAGTCTCTCCTGATGCCCTCGCCCTCGCTCTCATTCTCAAGTGGGCTCGTGCATCCCCTCCTTATTGCCGCTACCCCACCAAGGGGTGCGCGAGGCATTGTTCGCCATTGCATTTGTCGAAAAGCAATCAACTGACAATTATTGGCTCCCAGGTCTCCAAAGGCGGAGACGGCCAGCGTCTGACCAAGGTCGACCGCTCTGACGACATCATCAAGCCCAACACCGTTGGCAAGGAGGTCGGCGATGTCATCTCCCAGGCCAGGCAGAAGATGGAGCCCAAGATGACCCAAAAAGACCTCGCCACCCGATGCAACACCACCCAGTCCATCGTCGCCGACTTCGAGCGAGGCACCGCCCCGCCCGATCAGAAGGTCCTTACCTCCATGGAGCGGGCGCTCAACGTCAAGCTGCGCGGCAGTGACATTGGAGCTCCCAAGTTCGGCAACAAGAAGAAATGAGCGGGCAACCAGGGCGGGATATAAACTGTAAGGAAGCGCACCAGGGCCGAGTCGAGCAAAGCGAAATGTTATTCTTGACTGAGAATCCGGGAGTTTCGCATGGGCGGTCACGATATTTCATGACAGGTGCATGAGATTCGATGAGACGGGTGAGATTGGATGGGGATAGAGGAGGAACAGTTTTTGGCTGCTTGACACAGATGCTCCCTCTTATTGGGAACACTGACGACTCCTCAATCAAATTATCAACTTGAATCAAAATACCCGTTGAACATGCACAATTTGGGTACAAATGAGTGGTTTCTGCGCAGTATTGAAGCATAACGCCCGAGCCAAAGACGATAAAACAACAAGCGTCCAAGGGTACTATCAGCAGAGGGGAACAACATAATTTTCTGCACATCTTTTCTCATCTTCGGGTTCCTACCGAAAGTTGCTACCCATTTGTTAGGTTGTGCAGTAGGGGTCCAACCTTGCAACAATTACCAACCTCAACCTGGATGCATCATGCGTTAGGCACCCAGCGCGGGGCACTCACCGCATGGATGGTACTTTGGGCTGGCGGTACTGCGACATCTCGCCGTTCTATTTTGGCATGCTCGCAGGCTCGCTGCGATGCTGCAGCAGGGGTTCTAGGCGGCACCGACAAATATCATGTCGAGAGAGCATCCTTCCCTATTCGGAACGATAGACTCGGAGACGAGTATACATCCTCAGCCTCGCAAACTGACGACTCATAGGACAGGATCATTAAACCCTTGAAATAACTCTGGGTGATTAAGACTCTCGAGACACTCGCCCAATCGCTTAGCACTATTATGTTAGATTCTACAATAAGGTCACCTTCAGGAACAGCCGAACGGAACCTGCTCTCGCGATCATTGTGATCAAGTTTGCTCATACCACAGACCTAGGCTTTGGCTTCACGGCGGTGACAGTGTCTAGACCTGAAACCTTCAACAGCTTCCAGCCATTACACAATTACATGACTATGCTTAGGACGGGAAGTGCAGTAGTCCCATATGATCAGGCGAGGCCATCGATGGGATCTTGTAAGTTAATTCACGAAGAAGACATTCAGCCTCAATGTAATTCTCTGTTTATGGTTCGTACCTGATGTTGATCATATCTCCTTGGTCCTGGCACTAATCAACAGGCGTTTTTAGCATGATGGGCATCACCGCTCTCGAAAACCAAAAGCAAGAGCTAAGGAAAAATCCACGATGCGCCAATAAGTCGGGGCAGTTATTGTTCCACAAACTACGCAGATTCCAACCTCTTCTAAACCCCAGAGCTTCCAGGCAAGCGAGTCTTTAGCAATGAGGCGTAAATCAAGGCAGGCTACAGGGTAGTATTTTGATAAGATTTCCATGTTCTCGCCAAGTTCCGATCGTCTAACAGCTATGCGCCCATCATAATAGTCATTCCATACACCGTTGCGCCAGATTATGCCGACACCTTAGGGCTATACTTTGTCGCCGCCTTGTCGAACAGGGCACTCTTCTCCTGTAAGTCCGTTAGGAATTGATGGTTAGGGCTGACCTGCTCGAGGTTGCTAGAGGATGTAAGCAGCTGTTCATCAAGTCCAAGTGGTAAAACATACTCGATCTGCTCCGATGCGTCGTTTCCGGCAATAACGTTCAACACCAACAAGTTAGCAATAGCATCAGCGTGCTTAGGGTCCTTCTCGAGTGCTTGCTCCAGCGCGGCCTGAGCCTCCTCTGTTCTGCCAAGGTGCAACTCGCAAACCGCCTGTGAGACGAGAGTTCGGACTGACGAGGTGGAGGGGGCCTGGGCGAGCTCTTCGAATACGTAGAATGCCTGTTGGTACTTCTCTCCGCCCTATATAGATTAGCAAACGCCTATTATTGAAGAACGGTAGCCGTACAACTCTCAAACCAACCCATGACTCTGCCAGGTTCACCAGTAGGCTATCCTGGGCCCATCGTCGAGCACCGGTAACTTCCTTGATGGCAAGGTCGGTCCGGTTTTGCTGCAGGTGGATCTGGGCAATCAGGGAGACGGCATCAACTAGGCAACATGTCAGCACGAATCTGGCGCCAACGTAGAAGCAGAGCCCGCGATGAACATACGGCTTCCCTGGTGTTGCGACAGTAGCGCAAGTGCTTCCTCGGACTTGCCAGAAGCCTGGAGCAGAGTTCCGCCGACGATCTGGACAGTCGCATTGTCGGATGCTGACGAAGCCAGCGATTCAATCGTCTTCAGCGCAGAATCGGTCTTGCCCAGGCTGTACTCAGCGAAAGCTCCTAGAGCCTGCAGATCGGGCTCCTGCTCCCCCTTCACATCGGCGAGAACATCTTGGGCCTGGCCAAGGGCAAGTCGAGCTCGAAGGGAGAGGACGCGTACTGGGAGGGCGTTGTCAGGGGAGAAGGTCGAGGTATCGAAATCGATAACTTCCTGGTACTGGCCTTGGTGGAAGTGGTTGTGGATGTTGATCAATTCGCCCTCGGTTGAATAGGGATCCATCTTGGCGGCGGTTGTGAATATGGCTGTATCTGGTAGAATGCGGTTCCGTCCCGTCGCTAAAGAACACCTTGGTGATGCTGCCAGCGAGATCCAATGGTGGGGTCCTCCTTTCGTGTGGCCCGAGCTCTCTCAGTAGAATGTACGAAGCCTCACCGAGGTGAGGCGGTGCCGTTGACGCCCCGTAAATCAGGCCGCACTCGTGGCTGGTGCACTCGATAACCACACCGCCCGATCAGGCATGGCGCCTACCCTAGTTGCCCACAAAGCGAGAAATCACCAAAACCTCCAAATTTCGCACTGACTTCGGAACTTCGCATCACCAAACACCCCAAGGAACGGCACCCGCACAACGTCGTCAAAATGGTACGTCGAAACAATCATCCAAAGGCCCCTATCACTCTCAAATAGAGAGGCGCACGTATCCTTCGTTCTTTAGAGCAATGCGACAGTCGACCACCCACACGATGACAGTCTTGAATTGGGAGGTGGGATGAAGTTTTGAGGCGACTGCACAAAACGATCTTGCGCGACCACCGAACATCTCGCTACGAACAACGAATACCGCCTTGAACTCTCCCGCCATCAAGAGCATTGCGAATATTGTTGACCCGACCACCCTTTCAAGACTGTCTCGTGCCGGAGGCGATGGCAACTCTCGGGTTGGATGCGTGCTGGTTGGACGCACATTTTACAGGCCACTGACTCGGTGACCAACAGGTCAACATTCCCAAGACGCGAAACACCTACTGCAAGGGCAAGGAGTGCCGCAAGCACACGCAGCACAAGGTCACCCAGTACAAGGCTGGCAAGGCCTCCTTGTTTGCCCAGGGAAAGCGACGATACGACCGAAAGCAGTCCGGTTATGGTGGTCAGACCAAGCCTGTCTTCCACAAGAAGGCCAAGACTACCAAGAAGGTCGTGCTGCGATTGGAGTGCGTCAAGTGCAAGACCAAGCTGCAGCTGTCGCTGAAGCGTTGCAAGCACTTCGAGCTCGGGTATGTGATCCATGGATACTTGAAAAACGCATGGATGCTAACAATATTTCTAGTGGTGACAAGAAGACGAAGGGTGCTGCTCTTGTGTTCTGAGTGCAATATGTTTGGGGTCACCATTTCTCACGCTTCTCCTTGGCGGCATTCGGGCATCATGGACATTGGCGAAGGGAGGTACATGTCCTCGTTTGAGGAGTGTTTCATAGGGAGTGGATAAAAAAAAACATCTCTGTGACTGCATTTTTATACTTGCTTCCTTACATGCGCGAAGTGAGAGGTTATGAGGCAACGTTCATCAGGATCAAAGGGAACGGCGTTTTCTCGGTGCTGTCCAGCGTCGGGACCAGGTCCCCTTCGCCTTCAGGGTTATTACGCAGACAAATCAAGACTCATGAGCTTTGGCGTTTTGGTTCGGCATTCAAACGTGGTGATTGCATGCTCCTCTTGTCTACATCTATCATCTATCCTCATCTATGAGCCCTATCACATGGTTGATCTAGAAACCTTCTCCTAGCATTATGGTGCGGCCACCCCCGTACCAAAGGGCGCCGTTTCGAGCGTCAAGGCCTTTCTCTTGGCCGACCACCCATTCTCCAATGAACTCAGCATCCGGGTTATCCCAAACCTCCTTCTCCAACCACACATTGATGCTGTCTATGGCCTTGATCCACTTGGCTCTCTTCTCAGGCGTGTCGTGATCGTTCTCGTTCAGGTACCGGCCAAGGGTGATGTGAGCACTAGGAACTTGGTATCTCGACCCAATCTCAATACCGGTCTCCTGAATCTGGTCGAATACGTCGCGCCGGAGGTGGTGGTAAGTATACGCATCGCTCTCCGTGATGCCCCCTTTGATAACAGGGCCAACGGGATCAGGCGACAGCGAGGACTCTCCCGCAGCAGGAACGAAAGAGAGGGCAAAGGCGGATAGATCATATGAGACCATAGGCTTGACGATTCGAGATCTATGTGAGAAGGGATAGTTCACGGTATGCGCGATGTACGGCCGCAAGGCAGAAACCAAAACGGCAATCTCTTCTGGGGTCTTAGAGAACGCGACTTCCAGCGTAGTCATGTGCATTCGGTGCGTAGGCATGAGCCAGACTTCTATCAGGGACGTTAGCAGCCATGTTACGAAGCACTTCGGCTTACTTACCAGGAGCGGCCTCCTTCAGCAACTCCTGGACCTTCGCCGCCAGCCTGATGATGTGGTCAGGCGGTCTAGCCCAGATAACGAGACAGTTGCGCTCATCACGAAAACCCGGCTGGACGGTCGGGACTTCTAATCTTAGAAGATACTGGTCAATGATCAGCTCTTCGAAGTCGGAAGCCAGAAACTTGTCCTTCTGCTGGGCATTGCGCTTCGTGCGGTGAGCGGAGTAAAGATATTGGATCTCAGACTATTATCGTGACTTCAGGTCAGTGGTCGCACTGCATCAAGTGGGTTCAGGGCGTTCACTCACGGGGTTGTTGTTACAGGCGTTGATCAAAGCCAAGTAAGGGTTTTCTCCCGGCTTAAGAACAATGCCTGAGAGATCCTCAAGCTTGTTTTTGGCATCTGTTAGAGGGAGTTGTCCGGCCATGGTGAAGAGCGAATAAAGATGTCGGTGAGCCACTGAGATTGTTCACAGCAATCCGATATGACTTATAGTGCTCAGCGTAAATGCTGCGATGAATTCGGTGTGGGGTTGGCTAATTTCGGGAAATTAGAGTCTCCTTAGGTTTCTCGATTGTAGCTATTAATAAAGTCACTTGTAATTATCGCGATGGCTATGCTGAGTCCAGAGATGCTCATTTGAGGCTGTGCCAGATTACTAAGCTGGGTGAGTCGATGAGACTCGTCGTGTTTTGTTCCGCGACGGTAAAGCTAGCTACTATTGTCTCCTCGTGTTGTAAACAGTTAGCCTACACCGAGACGATCTGAAACTGTCTTAATAATTCGCAATTTAATAAAACGGTCGGAGTTGAGGGGGAAATATCGCATGCTAGCTTCTACGTTTTGTGGAGGTGAGCGATATTGAAACCAGTAAGTGGCCCATGTAATAGATGTCCCAACCTAGGACGGAGACAGAAATAGTACAACGCTTCTCATTTACTCATGGTTCACAATTTCTCGAGTCGCTCTTTGATAGCTGGAACCCTCACTTTAATGTTCGGCTCTTCTGAACCATTTGGCTGGATTATAGCCAGTTGGCAATCCTCCACCGCCACTCCGCTTGAGAACTGTACAACCAGGAAGTCCAACGACGTCCCGGGCTCACCCAAAGTGGCCATTGGGGCATGCCATGTCCCAGCTCCATAAGTCACAGCCTGTTTGCTTGTCGCTACAAAGGCGCGCAGACCCCGCAGGTCAGGCAATCCCCTCCCAGGGAGACCGTCGCCGCTGGGCACAGGCAGATCCTCATCCGACGGTCCAGGGGGCAGACTTGGTGCCACGATGACCAGGTAAGCCGAAGCCGTCGATTCCAGGGGAGAGAACGTCTGAGACGTAAAAGGGTGTCGCTCCAGGACACCGACGGTGAATTCGCCCTGTGAAGGGTCGTTTGTCGACACGAGCTGGCGGGTCCCGCAGACGAATTGGCTCATGATAAGTTGACCGTCGCCGCTGGGTGCCTGGGCATATAGATTCCGGGGCCGGCTGACATGGCGATACTGGATCGCGGTGCCTTGGTTTGCGGACACTCCGCTGTAGGGGAGCTGGCCACCTTGGGACGCGTAAGTGGTGGGGTGAAGTTCTGGTCGAGGGTTGGTGATGACGTCGCCGAACGAGGCGAACGCCTGTTGGGTCAGGGGCTCTGCGGTGATTTGGACATTGAGGTCGCCGATTTTGGTTTCCACAGACATCTTGGCGGCGTAGGAGTTCGCGCAATGTGAGTGAATTGGGAGTTGTTGAGGTGGGTAGTAGAGGACGAGGTGAGAGTTCCTATCTTGGCACAGTGAAATGAGGACAGTGTTTTGCTCTCGTTAATACGGTCTCGGAAAGCGGAGATGGCCGTGCAATTGTGTATAAGTGACGAGGGTGTGTATTTATCTTGGCTTTGAGAAAATGGATATCGTATTCAAGTAATTATTCTTCAATACGTGTGGTTTTCTAGTATTTATCCCTTGGCAGAAAGAAGGCTTGAACATACCAGATAATAGACAGGGAGTGTGGCGAAGCAATTCACAAGTCGCTCATAATGCTGCACCTCACTTCCCGAAACCGGGTGACTGTATAGAGTGTACGAGAGCCAAGGTTTCGGCTATTTTCTCATTGTTAACTTAAATCCTCATATTAAGGACTCCTTATTACCGTGCAGTAGAGCACTGAACCTGGCTACGTGCAAAAAGCACCTATATCATAGTACAAGGACGTACCTGAACTACCCTGCACTGAGCGACGACGGAATGTTGTTTGCTGTACCGTACGGAGTACCGACTCGACAAATTCGCAAGGAAACCTTCGACGCTAAGGCACTAACTATGGTCCTTGATTGGCTAGCAATCATTATCCCGTTCTAAGCTTAGAACAGGCTTACACCTTAGATCAGATAACATACTTAAATTAGTCGATTTGCTGCATTTATTAGCGTTAAAGGATTCCAGGCGAACTTGTTGAGTTGGTAGGGTAGTCTGCAGTAGATAACACTGAAAAGGTAAGACAATTCTATTTTCTTCCTAGGGCCTCTTTAGGTGAAATCCGGTGATCGAGAGAACACGTAACTAAAGGTCCGGAGGTCTCAAACTTGTCTTCGAACCCAGGTAGGTTCTTGAACGAGAAATTGAGGTTGTAATGGCAGTCGGAATCTGCGACAATCCATAGCGTCCAACCAGAAGCAAAGAAGTTATCAGCTAACTGTACTATGATTCTCAAATAATACGACTCGACATCTGTGAGGACCGGGTCCCGTCATGCGCGGCAGCGCTGGTTGAAATAACTCCGCTATCGCTCCGACATACCTGGGCTTCCCAAATCGGAGCCCCCGTTTGGCCCCCGCCAAGATCCACCCTCACCGATCTGCAAAGCCCCCGGGAACAAACAAACAAAAGAAGAAGCTCCAAATCCGTTCAAAATCCGCCGGTCTGGAGTTTGTGCTCTGTAACTTATGTAGGGGGTGGTGCTTATCTCATTCCCAGTCGGGCTATTTGCCGAATGACGACTTATGATACGAAAATGTCTTCAACTTTCAACTGCATTATTCTCCGCCACGCCGGTCTTTGAACGGAAAGAGTTGCAGATTCTGAAGTCCACTCATATTGAAACACAGCACCGAAGAAACCCATCCTCATTTTGCATACAGAGCTAGAATAATTAGCCAAGTCATTTCCGCTGCTTACCTTTCATCTAGTACGCCCTCAACTGTGGCGAACTTGGGATAGATGGTGTATGACAGGGTTGACAGCGACGATGAATCCGACCTCTCGGACAACCAAGACTTGAGAGAGTGGCAGGCTCAGTCAGATGGTCAAGTCGACCACGATGGCCTGGCACGACTAGCGACGGAGCACGATGCGCCGCTTCCTGAGAGCCCTCCCGTCGTCAAGACAAACCACACTGCAACCGTGACATGGAAGGATTTGCCTCGCAAGGACCAGTTGTTCATCATCACATTAGCCCGTATGAGTGAGCCGCTCGTTCAGTCCTCGCTCCAGGTACGATAACCCTCAACTCCTCCCTTACTCCCAGAATATTTACTAACTGGTCCTGAATAGGCATATCTTTTCTACCAGCTTAAATGGTTCGACGAATCGCTTCCAGACTCGGCCATTGCCACGCAGGCCGGCATCCTGTACGCCAGCTTCACCGCGGCGCAGTTCGTCACGGCCATGCTCTGGGGCAGTGTTGCGGACTCTCCGCGTGCCGGTCGTAAGACTGTCCTGCTCATCGGGCTGTGCGGTACCAGCCTGTCAGCTCTGGGGTTTGGCTTCTCAACGACCTTCTGGCAGGCGCTTGTGTTCCGGACTATTGGCGGTGCGACTAACGGCAACGTTGGCGTGATGCGCACCATGTTCGTTCCTCCTTTAATTGCTACTCTAATATCTGTGAGTTACTAACACTGTATATATAATAGGATCAGCGAAATCATCCGTGAGAAGAAGTTCCAGTCCCGGGCGTTTCTCCTGCTGCCCATGACATTCAACATCGGCGTTATCATCGGCCCCATCCTCGGCGGCATCCTCTCGGACCCGGCGGGCAGCTACCCCAGCGTCTTCGGCAAAGTCAACTTCTTCCTCAAGTTCCCCTACGCAACGCCCAACATCGTCAGCTCCGTCTTCCTCGCTTGCTCCGCCCTGGCCGTGTGGCTCGGCATGGAGGAGACCCACGACGTGCTGCGCGACGGGAAGCCCGATCTGGGTACGAGACTCGGCCGCAGGCTGCTCGCCTTCCTTCGGGCGAGGTTCTCTAGCTCTGGAGACGGCGTCGGCTACTCTTCCGTCCCGAGCTCGGATGTCGAGCTGGTGGAGGGCGAGACAGCGGGCAAGCGTCCCGTGAGACGGTATACGCAGAAGCTTCCGTTCCGGCGCATCTTCACCCGCAATGTCAGCGTCACGTTGGCAGCCAGCTTCTTGATGGGTGTCCACCTTGGGAGCTTCAACTCGCTGTGGTTCGTCTTCCTCTCCACGCCGGTTTGGGATCCAGTAACCTCCGACCACAAGCAGAAGCTCCCGTTCTTGTTCACCGGCGGACTGGGCCTTTACCCCCGATCCGTGGGCCTGGCCATGTCCATCCTGGGCGTCATCGGCATCACTCTCCAGCTGTTTCTATACCCGCGCGTCTCCGGGCGCCTGGGCACCATCAGGTCGTGGCGGCTCTCCCTGTTCTGCTTCCCCGTGACGTATTTCCTCGTCCCGTATCTGTCCGTCGTGCCCAGCAGCGACTCGTCCCCGCCGCCGGGCCCGAAGGGTGGCATCGCCGTTTGGCTTGCGATCGTCGGCGTGCTATCGGTCCAAGTTCTGGGGCGTACGTTCGCCCTCCCGGCCCAGACTATCCTTGTGAACAACTGTTCGCCTCATCCCAGCGTACTGGGGTCGATCCACGGGGTGGGACAGAGCGTAAATAGTGCCGCGAGGACTGTCGGCCCGATGATTGGAGGGGCGATATACGGCTACGGTCTCAACCAAGGAGTCGTTGGTCTTGTGTGGTGGATTCTGAGCGGTGTTGGGATTTGCGGCATCCTGGCTGCTTTGCTAGTCCGGGAGGGAGATGGACATGAGATTTGGCTCGAAGGCGACGAGGAAGAAGCCCCTGTTGATGCTGCAACAGGCGAGCGTGGAAGAGCAGTGTAAAAGGAAGTACCAATATCCATAGAGACATGCTTACGAAGTCACGGAAATACGAAACACAACGCATGCCATCATCTTCTTCTCATACAATCGTATCGATGAGCCATAACGCCGAAACCGATGGGTAGCCTTGATCCCAACCGCCCTAATGTTGCACTTGCCCCACTGCTTTTGCCATTAACCTCCCTAGCCACGAAAGCACCTTTCCCGCTACCCTTTGAACGCCAGGGCTACACCGAAGCAAGACAGATCAAGTAAACTCTCTCGGTCGTTGCTGACTCCCCAAGTCAAGGTCGTGGTCGTCGTCTTTCCGGTCTGACGATCGCCAAGGCGTCACCGGAGACACGGATCGGAGCCCAACATGGCTCGATGACGCTTCGTAGCCCGGCGGGGGGTCGGATGGGTAGTCTGTGTGGTGCTGCTGCGGTTGTTGTGGCTGCCTCCATGGCTCGGGGTTGTAGCCTTGGGGCCCACGTCCTGTTCCTCGCTTCTTCTTATTGAGATAGTTCCGACCGAATATGGCGAAGAAGCCCATGAAGCAAACAAAGATGACGATGGCTGCGAGAATCATGCCGTACTTTCGGTTGACGGCGAAGGTGAAGCCACTGTAAGTGGGTATGTTAGCAACGGCTGGACGTGATAGCCAGAACACCAAGACTTACATGAAGCAGTTCAACGTGCCGAAGAAGAGAATGATGCGCCCAACCCAGAGGTGAATTGTGCCGTACATGGTAGGGCGCTGCGTCTTCTTATACTGTGTGTGATGGTAGAAGCCAAGTCCGAATTGAGCGAGCAACAAAGCGACGACAACGAAGCCGATGATCTGGTGGGAAGAATCGAAGCTGCGGGACTGGAACTTATGTTAGGGACTGCGCTGTGGGATATGTTCTAGGGATAACTCACCCGCTGGTAGTAGAAACTGTTGACGATACCCAAGGCAGCGGCCCCAAAGGCCCCGATCATGGCAATCGTCTGGTTCAGCGCATGCCACTTCGGCTGGATTCCGGACCGCAGCAGGACGACACCGAGCGGCATGAGGACGGCGACGCACACGATCATGAGGGCGCCATGTAGAGGAGTCCTCCAGTTGTTCTTGGCTTTGGTGCTGGTGAGGAGCTCTGCGCCGCTCGTTTCGGAGTCGTCGTTCAGGACAGGAGCCTCAGCAGAGCCCTCGGTGCGCTTCATGTCGATACTGAACGTGCCGTATCCCTTGTGGTACCGGAGGGGAGCTTTGTAGCTGCTGCTTTGGAAGCTCTCCCGGGGGCCGTAGGCGTAGATGCTCTTCGAGTTGGAGGACGAGACGTCAATGTAGCCGTGCCCCGAGTTTCCAGAGGGCCAGGTGCGACAGTTCTTGCAGCGAGCAGTAAACGTATAGTAGTTCTTGCCGATGCCGGTGCCGTTGAGCACGTCGTATTCTAGACCGTCGTAGTACTTGGGTTCGTAGTGGCCGTAGGCGAGACGCGGCGAGAAGGTCACGCCGGTGCCATGCTCGTCCCTGTAGATGATCAGATAGAGAGCGCCGGCCATGTCGTCGCTGCCGAGGCCGACAGCAGCCCAGGAGACGTCCATGGGGGCGCGGATGCTGAAGTAGAGCTCGGTGGCTTTGTTTTCGGCGATGGTGAGGGCGAATCCGACGTTGCCCTTGGGGGAGATGAAGGTGGATTGGCCGCTGGGGTTATCGGGATCGTCCTTGGCCAGGACGGAGGGCAGCGGCAGTAGGGCTGATGGACAAAGCACTGGGTTAGTCAATGGCTTCATTGAGGAGATGGGCGCGTATCAGGAAGGATGAGGGATGGGACCAAGCTAATGTTACCTACCTGCTGCCGTAGCCAGGGCGAGACGCCCGAGGTTGCGAAGCAACATGGTTAGTGGTGGTGAAGGTCGATCGAGACGCGGTGCAGCACTGCAATCACAAGACGGAGCGAGTGAGTCGAGCTGGACGAGAGTGATGAAGAGGCAAACGCACGCAGCGAAGGGCAAGTGAAGATAGAGAAAAAAAAAAAAGAAAAAAAAGGAATGAATGAAGGGAAATCTAAAAGGGAAACGGAACTGGAATTGGAGCTGTCCAGTGGCTTTCTGGCTTCTGTCACTATGCCGCAATCAAAGGAGGCGCACCACCGAGGCACATGGCGCGCGTCTGGGAGCGGGTGGATGGTTCAGAGCGAGGGCTAATTTCGCCAGCCAGGGTGCTCGTGTGTGATGGAACTATCTGTCCACCCACCAAAAAGTCTGGAACCAGCAATACGAGGGAGGAAGGGAGGGAGAGAGGGAGGGAGGGAGGGAGAGATCATTTGCAGTGATTGCAATAATTAGTCTACATAGGGATTGTTGTTGCGTCGTACCTGGCCCTGCTTCACAGGACAACAAACGTCATGACAGCACCCACGGACTCCTCCACCATCTCAAAACAATCCAAGCCTCCAACTTTTGCGAAGATAGGCACTAAAACCAACGAACCAACAGCTATCCTCGACAGACAGACAACATTGGAACTAGTGACATGAACCTCGAGATGGTGGAGCTCGGTTGCTCGGGCTCCATTAAACAAGCAAAGCCGGAATCTGGAGGCCCCCCAATCCGGAGGCCCCTGTATTCCACCGCTGACCAAAACACGGCCCCTGGGCGATTATTGGGAGAATTTTTTTTTTATAGAGTTCTTACTAGAAAGGACTAGCCGTTGGTGTTTGCATAAATCAGGCACTGGACTTAGTACCGGGTTTTATTCTCCAACTTATTTACTTAGTAATTACTGCGTTGCTGCTTTGGTGAGTGCTTGAAAGGAGGGCGTCAGACAAGCATTATTTGAGTTCCAGGCACCGTATTCATGTATGGGTACTAGCAAAATAGGTAGCCACCCATCGGGTATCACCAAATCCAACCAATAATCCCTTTATAGCCCATTCAAAGACACCTGCATGTTCATCGCATCTCCAACATTAATCCAATCCAGCTTCACAAGCATCGTCAGTCACTAATCCCAGAGCAAAACCCCGTGCAAGAGTCAAGAACTTACCAGAACAACATTGGGCTTCTTCCCCCACTGCCCCTCGCATAAATCCACCTGCTTCTGGATGGACTCGTCCGAGTTCGTCTTGCCAGCTTCGGCCTGGTTCGGGACCGTGATGCCGAGTAGCTCGTAGTTGAGCATGTGGTTCATCATGCCCATCAGCACGCTTGGGTCGCCGTTTTCTGGCCGGTCGACCTCGCACGTTGGGAAGTCAGAGTCGGTTTCGCCGAAGGGGGTCTCCCAGAAGTAGTCGAACTCGTTGATGATGTAGTCGACTTTGCTCTCGTCCATGTTGTAGTCTCATCGAGGTCAGCTTGGACCAATCTGCCGAGAATAAGCATGGTAGGATGTGAACTTACCCATGAAGACGATGAGACGCGACCCAGCATCTAGAAGCTCCTGGAGAGTTGGCCATTCGTCAAGAGCCATCTTCTTCTTCTTCGGATGGAAAACATATTGCTTTAGTCCCGTGCCCTCAAAGGCTTCGTCAAACTGGGTCACCGATATCGCATCGACGTTGGTGAGGAGCATCGTCACCACATCATCTGGGTTGTCATCCATCCAGTCGGCAACCTCCTGCAGATACTGGGTTAACGGACCCTCATCGAGTTCCCAGCAAGCGGTGTGACACATTTCGATCTCGCCATCCTTGTCCTGTGTTTGCGCTTGCAGGAACCGCACGCCCAGATCAAGCTGCTCCGTCACCGACTTATACTGGTTGTGCACCGGGGTGACGCCGACAAACGCGCTGTTGTGGGAACCCACGAAGGTGATGTCTGAATATTTGCGACTGCAGAGACCATCGTGACCGTTGCAAGCGGCGAGTGTTGCTGTCACAAAGGGGATGATATGGAACACACGCATACTTTGAAGCAATGAAGCGGAGAGCAAAAAGATTGGAAAACAAAGATGATTTTGACTATCTATCCTTCTCTAGACGGGCCGCAACATCTGATATACAAAACGACACCACTGTCTAAATACCCAAGTCACCTGTCGCACCAACCCGGGACATCCTTAGACGAGGCGTCTTCTCGGCGAATTATGTATGAACAACTCACGTTGATCCTTAGAAGCAGGGGCCTACAATACCTGAAGTCTTAGACTTACACTCTTGTGATTAGGGGGCGTGGCACAGTCTGCCTTCTCCTCCTGCCTTCCTGGGCGATTCTATGCGGAACATGATCTCTCGGCAGGTGCTTGATGACCAGAGGTTGCAATGGTCGCTACAAAAGGAGAGTGATTTGCGCGGTAGTTGAGCTGCTGAGGCTGGGTTGCGGAGCTGTTATGAGGGCTGATTCGATGGCCGCATGTTTGGGTGGGCGGGAAGTGAAACGTGGGGGGACCATGTCGGGTTAAGGATTAAAGTCAAGACGCTCTGACATTGGTCGGCTGGTAGAGATGTTTCACGGACTGATAAGGTATTGAGTAGGATTTTGTTTTGTTGCATGAAGTTGTTGTGTCGCATTGGGTCGTTTGTAGGTGTCATGCTTGTAATGCCATCAGCTCGAATGACAAGGACGGATAAATGGCATACGGTCGGACCTAACATGTGTCAAAAGCATAGGCTATCGTTAAATAGCGTATTGTTTAAAATTTTGCGTCTTGATGTGATGCATATCAATATTCCAGCGGGCTCATGTTCTCATGTTGACTTGGATTTGTACTCGAGTCTAGTTATTACCGGGATGGAGGTTTCATGAGTTATCACCTGTAGATGAAGAAATGATTCTGGAAAAAAATGTTGAAGATACTGAGTAATGATGATTAAGCAGTGTTAGTGTTATATACAAGCAAGAAAACGCGAGACAAGATTCCTTTGCAATGTGATGGAAAGTCCTCGAGTCCAGTGCCATCATCATAGGTTCCACTTGAGTCTTTGTAACTGATCGGGTACCTGTCGACGGCGGACCCACTCTGACGCAGGCGCATCCCGCCTTGCATCCTGCAACGGCGGCGCGATCCTCCAACAAACTGTCCACATCCTTTGTCTTCCACCAACTCCAACCACCAACAACGTCGGCGCTGAATGATCCTCAGGTATCCCGACGGTATCCTGTGATGCCCCTGCGCCTACCATGTCCGGATATCTCTCCATGCTAGGCTGGGCTTTCCTGCCCGGTGTAAGCTCCCACTCTCCGTGCCCTGTGCCATATCCTGTCTCCATAGATTGGAGTCAACACAACACCGCCATGCCGAGGATCACAATAGCTGACAAGTCTCCCGCAATAGCTCGCAACGTCTTGGATTCAGGCCATATACTATGGTCTCACCATCCGCGCCGGCGACCCCAAGCCCACTCCCGGCTCTGCTCGCTTCAACTCCCACCGCCGAACCATCCACATCCTCGTCATCGCCACCTACCTCCTCTACACCATCTACGAGGCCGACTACGACCAGCGCCGCAGCCCATCCTACTATGCCGACCTCGGCGTCTCCTTTTCCGCGCCCGAACGGGAGATCAAATCCCGCTTCCGCCGCATGGCCGCTCTCCACCACCCGGACAAGGTCGGCGCCGACGCCCCGGACTCGGCCGCCTTCTTCATGCACCTCAAGCAGGCCAGCGATACCCTCCAGGACGCAGCTAAGCGCTTCGCCTACGAGCGTTTTGGACCCGAAGTTGCGCGCTGGCAGAAGTGCATCACTATTAAAGACTACGTAACTCGCGGCGTCGTCTCCGGTATCCTGCCTCATTATGGCGTCGCTGCTGCCTCCATCTATGTCCTCGGCCTCTTTGGTTACATGGACTTTGGAAAATACTACCGCTGGCTCATTCTTCTCGCACTCTGTACATTTGAGCTCCATAGCGTCACGCGACCGGACTTCCCTCCTGTCGTGACGTTCATCAACGCCGTTCTCACACGCACCTCGCACCATCCTTACCTTCCCTTCCAGATCATATCGCTGGCCCGGAAGCTCACCATAACATTCTACATCGCGCTCTCCCAGATCGGCCCACTCCTAGTGGAGCAATTTGGTGGCGGTCAGCAAGCCGTTGCTCAGAATGAAGAGAAGGCACTCAAGCAGAATTTGGGCCGTCTTGAGGCACTCGCCAAGCAGCTAGATGGTGATGCCGTGCGGCTACTGGACATGGAACTGGCTCCTTACAAGGGTGATGCTGAGGCGACCAGCAACCTACAAGGCAAGATGAGGGAGTGGCTGGTGCAGAACACGATCCGGGCGGACCCGATGGTTAGAGACGCACTTGGGACGTCGTTGAAACGTAGGAGAGTTGACGCTCCATCTGGCGCCAAGGGGAATCGATAGAATTCAAGTGAAGCCAATCTATTACACTTATATAGAACTAACAACCTCCCAGCTTATACACGAGTACCCGGATTCGTATCGTACAGTTGTTGACAAGTATATAAAGGGCGCCAACTATGCCCACAATGTCTCCACTCGTAGTATGCATTATTTCAATATCATACAATGCGTCCTTGAACAACCTTCCCGGTTGTGGCACCGCATTTAATGGTAAGATTCGTATTAGTTATAGCCTCTGCGCACCCCTTGTCTCGATGGGGATCATGCACATGCCAACAAAAGCCGACAGGATCAATGCCGCAGACATGTAAATGGGCGTGGTAGCGCCATCTCCGGGGACTGTAGCGGCTAGGACGGGAGCCATCAAGCCGGTGAGGCGGTTGAGGAAGCTCGCGACGCCCGTGCCGGCGCCGCGGACGGGAGCGGGGAAGATCTCCGGAGTGAAGGCGTAGAGGACGCCGTACATGATGTTCTGGGAGAATGCCTCGACGCAGGAGAAAAAGAGCTGGGTTGACGGGGTTGTGCCGTAGATGACGAAGAGGAAGAGAAAGATGGCGGAGATGAAGGTCGAGCAGGCGAGCGTGCCGCGGCGACCGAGGAACGGGGACCGGTGGTCAACGAGGTAGGCGGCCAGCAGGCTGCCGGGGACGCCGAGGACGGAGGTGATTGCGTAGTTTCGGTACGTTTCGGCAGAGATGATAGCCGTCTCGGACTGGAACGAGTTGGGGTCGGCGTCGGCGTGCGCGCGGGCGAAGTACTGAGGGAGGAAGGCGTTGAATAGGGGGTAGCCCATGCCAATGGTGGCCCAGCAGAACCAGATGAGCGAGGTGGTGATGCCGAGGGTCTTTGTCTTGAAGAGCGGTCGCAGCCGTTCCCCGGAGACGCTCTTGAGCTTGGCCGCGATGACGCCAGAGGTGGTGCGCACGGGGATCTGCTGCGCGACGTTGGCGATGACAGGCTCATCCTCGCTGTAGGCCACTAGGTCGAGGATCTCCGACGTCAGCCAGGTCCTGGTGTGGTTGTGGAATGCAATGCCGTGGACGACGGCGACGGCCTCGTTCTGGCGGCCCTTGTTGAGGAGGAACTTAGGCGACTCGAAGAGGCGAAAGATGAAAAAGCGGATGACGAACATGGCAAAGGTGACGATGCCGATGGTGACGACGAAGTACCGCCAGCCCTGGTCGACAGGCCAGTGGGCGATGAAGAACCAGGCGACGAGCGAAGAGGCGAGCTGGCCGATGGGCCACCACACGGAGAGCAGAGTGAGCAGGGCGCTGGAGGCGTCTGGGAGGAATTCGAGGAATAGAGCGCCGTCGACGGGCAGGCTGCCGCCGACGCCGAAGCCAAGGGCGCCGAAGAAGAAGCACACGGAGCCCCAGCTCTGGGCGTAGGCGGCCATGATGCCGAAGACGCTGGTGATGAGCAGCGTAGAGTTGAAGGCGATGCGCCGCCCGAGAAAGTCGGACCCGATGCCCCAGAAGAAGCTACCCGCCGAGAGGCCCACGAAGAGCGCGCTCGTCGTGTACCTGACTCGCTTCTCGTCGATGCCGAACTCGGCGGAGAGGGACGGGAGGGTTAGGGATACGCCCTGGAGGGTCTGTTAGTGTTGCTGATGGGGAGTTGGTGACAATTTAAGCGTGATACTTACTTGTAACCATAGACTGAGAGTCTTTTTGTTAGCAGGAGCCAGGAATGAAAATATGGACTGTATACTTACTTATCGGCCAACCATCCGAAGCCGCAGAGGATGAAGAGTTGCCAATTGTAACTCCCCATGCCGATATCTCCAATAGCTTTGTTGATGAGTTTTGACTTGACTATTTCCTTGTTAGTTCAGCCCATTGCATCTTGTCAATCATTGCTAACTCACTCTCATAAGTCGTCCACTGTCCCTGTCGTCCTTCTCTCATCTCCCTTCGTAGCTCCTCAATGGTATACTCGCCGGCATTCTTCTGAAGCATGCCTTGCATCTCGTAGTCCCCGTCCTTGGTCTCCTCGACATCGTCATCCTCCTGGGGTTGAGGCGTGGCTTTCTTGGCTGATTGGTTATAGAGATGGGCCTGCTCTAGAGGCACAAGAACCCCGACGTAGTCGTCAACCGACTCAACGTGCCCCGAGCCCAATCGCCACGATATCCTCATCGCTGCAATCGCTTCCGTGATATTCCGTTCCTGTCGGCGTCACCGGAAAGCTGCATGTATGAAGTTCTTTGGGAGAACCAAAAAAACACGTGACCACCTACCACTTGCAGCCAGGCCACGGGTAAGGGTTGATGGAAGTAATTCAGAAGTTAGGTATGTGCGGAAGCGCCAGCGTTACCACGGAAGGGATGTCAGCGAGGAGGAATTGCCCAGCACCGAGGTTAATAGCCAAAACGAAGAGACAAATACAATAGCCGTAATGAATGAACGAGCAGGACGTGAAAGAGCGTGATGAAGAAACGAGATGTTGAATCGACGGGCACAATCGGTGGATGCGAGGTGAAACAGGGCTGTGGAAGAGGACAAGTCAGACGGCAATAATAAGGAGTTGGCTTGATGATCCCCGTATTCTGCATCTTGTCAGGGGGTCTTGGCTGCGCTAGTGAGCTATGCCGGTGGCGGCTGGCTTTGGCTTTGGCTTCGGGGCCGTTGATGGGTGGCCAAGGCCCGCGAGGATCGCTAATTAGAGAAGAGATGGCAGCATGAACTGCAGCAATTCGGGTCGTAGCATCGAGGAGAAGAAGGGCAATATCAATTGCCCTTTAAAATCAACCATCATGGCGTCTACACTGTGCCAAAAGCCCCCTTACTTTTTTCTTCAATCTGGATTTCTATATCCATCTTGCATGCCTTGGCGTGCCAGCTGACGATGTGCCGCCCTTGCTGGCAGGCAAGTTACTGATCCAAGTTCATGATGCTCAGGCCAATTCCTTGTGGGGCGCTGTATTTTTGGGCGACCCCTGTCGCTCGTCAGTAACTTGCTGATGGAAGCTGGGCTATTGATCAATCTGGGCGTAAAAGACTACGTAGTACATAAGAGAAAAGTGCCTCCTTGCATGAAATTCAGCGAGTTTGTACCTTCCTCTCCCTCGGAATTGGCGGTTATTTGATGGTGGAGGTGACGTTCGTGTTGGGGCTGAGCCATGTCTCGCATTTTCTCAACCCCTACATGGCACAGGCCATCACATTGCCGTCATCAGTGAGAATAGAGATCAACGGCTACGAGCGAGCTGCGAACTGCGTACAGGTTTGAATCTTGTCTAGGGAGAAGGGCGCCCATGACTTGGCAGGAATAGTCGGAACTGAATCTCGGCATATGACTAATACGTCCTTGCCGTGCTCAGTGATTGTCCATCGCAGTGTGGTGGCGTAGGGCTGGCACTCCGCTCGCGTAGCGGATCAGAGCAAACAACTCTCTTCCATTCTCATGCGATGCGTAATTCCAGTCATATCAATACAAATCCGTCTGGACTGCAACCAACTCCAATACTCCCTATCCTCCATGCCCACGCGATCATGACAATGTGGAAACTTTACGGGCTTTGATAGGCTACTACATTAATCTTCGTCATCTTCGTCGCTGGTTGCCTCGATGTTGGCCCTGGACGATTTTGACTTATCCTTCTTGGGCTTTGAAGCTGGGACAAGAGCCGTCGAGGTCGTCTCCTCAGGCTCTTCAACAGTGTGGCCGAGGTCACGCAAAGCGGCGTTGATAGAAGGCACCACCTTGAGCAGCGCCATGTACTGTTCAACGGAGAGGGAGATGCCCTAACCATACCGTCAGCAACCATTTTACCATCCATCGGGAATACGAGCACATTTACCTTCTTCCCTGGGAGCGTCTTGCCGTCCTTTTCGTAGTACTCTCGAATGTTGACGAAGCTCAGGGACTTGAACTGCGATACGCCCACCCGACGCTTGTTTGATAGCTGGGATATTCATTAGCGCTTGGCCTTACAGGAAGGAACCTGAGGTTGCGGCGCGCACCTCCCAGAAGGGGTTTCCATCGTCGTCTTTGCCTTGAGAGCCATTCCCGGATGAGGAGCTCTTTGCCTTCTTAGCAGGCTTTTGCGCAATCTCGAGTTCGCCAGCATCGTCATCCTCCACCATGCTCACACTGCGCTTCTTGGAGAACTTAGGCATTTTACCGGAGTCACGTCGCGTCGCGTGGGATAGTGGCAGTTGAGCGAGACTAAATGGAGGATTGCGACACGTATTCTCGCAAGAAGTGGGATGGAATGCCTTGCGTTGACACAGACGCGATGGGTCAAACTCCAAGGGAGAGGCAAAGTCTACGGCGCACTGGAACGCGTTTGGCGCGCAAGTTTGAGACCAGCTCCCAGATTGAAACGCCAATCCACGTGACATTCATTACAGAGAGAGGTGGTGGGAGAAGGGTGGTGGGGCCCTCATCTCAACTGATAGTGGGATCGCTGGGGTATTATGGCGTACTCGTATTTTGTGATGCTCCTGGTTCGAAGGCGTTATGCAATCTTGCTTTGCTCGCTTACTACGAATACGTAAATGGAAAGGGGCGCATGCAATCTGTTTGGTACCCTTTGTGAAGCAAGTAAGTACTACTATGTAGCTATCTAGTAGCTTCAGTCGCCTCGGAAGTGTGGTTAGGCGGCTCGTATTCAAGACACGGGGCCGGAACGACAGGGAAAAATAGAAGACAGGGGAAAATAGATGGCAGTGAATGGCAGGAAGTGACAGTAAGTGGCAATGAAGGGCCGTACATGGCTGGCTTGTTTCGTGTTTCTTTGGTGGAGGGAATGGGGCAGAACGGCTTTCTGGGGACTTTGATGGGTGCGCTGGCGTCCAAGTCCATATGGCTCCACGGCTTCAGGGCTCTAGTGCTCCATGCCAGGGGGTGGATGAGCTTGGCTCCATTGCTTGGCTGTGCGGCTTCTGTTTTTAGTGTCAATTACAGCCACCATCGTTGACGCGGAAGGCGCCGAGCCAATGTTCAGCGGTTCAGCGGGGTCCAACCAGTCGTGGGACTCGCTGGGGAGCCTGCTAACGGGGATCTGGAACCCCCTGAAGGATACATCACAGGCCCATGGGGGTGGCTTCTTGGTTGAACAAGACAGCCCCAAGCAGCAATCCAATCCAGGTAATTTGAAACCTCGAACCCTCCCTCACCCACAGACAAGTCAAGACGCCCATTGTCCCAGCCGTCGTCCGAGCATCTGTCAGACTGCCACCTACCTAATTACTGCTTACTGCCGGCATTGCCAATTTTCTCCCTTCCTGATCAACCTCTTCGCCGCAGAGTGATGCTGAACATTGCTACGACGTTGTCGCCACGGTCCCTGTTCTTGTCCCCCAGGGAAGCTGCCCCGATCCTGCGCCAAGCATCTCGAAAGCTTCCCACCCGATGAATTCCACTGCCGATCATGATGCGCTTCCACTCGGCGCTGCAAGTACCGTGGACATGCGCAAGCCTAACAGTGTAGAGCCCAATGTCTCTCCGTCTCCGCCAGCAGCAGACGGCGAGAAACAGCCATGGACGGATGGCCGGCCTCAGATATCTCCAGACCCGGCAACTGCGCACGCGACCACCTCCACAACCCCAACCACCATGATAACCACGAATTGTACGACTACGAACATCACGCAGGGAGATAACACACCAGTCGCAAAAGTTCTTCACTTCCTCGCAACTGCAACAACTGGCTCCCTCGCGGGCGTTGCCGTCGGCTTCGCTGCCGTCACATACTTTGCTCTTGGCCGTCTGGGATTGGTCCTCATCGGCGCATTCGGCGGAGTCGTCGGATTTATTTCATGGGAACAAAGAAACCCAGAGGTTTCCAAAGCTGTCCGAGGAGAGCGAGGCGTTGATATTCTACAACGAATTCTACACGAATCGACGAAGAACAAGGCGGGGCAGGTCGCCGACGATAGCAGCGATGACGAGGAGACTGCTATCAGGGGTCTCGACGACTTCCGTCCAGACACCCGCGAGGCTCTGGGAGGACTCGTTGACGCTGTCATTCGAGACTACGTCAAATGGTGGTACAGCCCTATTGTACCTTCAGATCATGCGTTCCCTCTCGCTTGCCGGCGGACATTGACCTCATATCTCCTCGCCATTTCAAATCACATGAGCCGGAAGCGACCTGCCGATGCTTTCCTCGATCTCCTTACCAACTCATCCTCCATCGTTATTGTCTTCATGTCGGAACTCGCTTCCGCCTTTACAGACCTCCCTCCCGACAGCAACATGAACGCAGCCGACGCTGTGTACAACTACCTGGCCTCGAACCCGGACTGCCATTTGGCTAATCTTTTGAACCAGCGACAGCAGGGGGCAAAATTTAAGATGGTTGCGGATGACTTACTTGGATTCCTGGACCGGAACTCATACAATTGCGACCCTCTCAGAGTCTTCCTCAGGGAGATCATGGCGAATTCAGTGCTCGAGAAGACTTTGCAAACATGCAGCAAAGCCGAGTGGATTAACGGATGGATCGTGCATCTCCTCGAGGCCGGAGAGCCAGACCTCAATCAAGCTATCGACGACGGCATGCAAACTGGGCCTGACTCGGCGGCTCAGAATGTCTTTGCTGACATCGACGGAAACGTCGGCAATATTGGCATCGCCAAACCTGGCCGTAGCTCGCTGGAGAACGAGAGAAATCGCCGGAAGGAAATGGGCGGTCATAAAAAGAAGCTCAGCAAGGCAGAAGAGGAGCTGGAAGAGGCTATGGGAGAGATGAAGAGGATGAACGATATGATCGCCAAAGAGCAAGCTCGCCGCAACCGAGACTCGACCGCCACCGACGCATCCCAGGGCCCTACCCGAACCTCCAGTGACAGTGGAAACAAGCAGAAGCGGATCAGTGTGAGCGAACTCTCCTCCACAACGGTGTCGAACGGCCACAGACCGCTGCCATCGGTCACGTCCACAGATGGCTTCTCCATGAACAGCGACGCAGCTCCAACTCCTGTCACTCCCCATTCACCAACGGATAATTCAAGCCCCAACTCTTCCCCCAAGGGTTCCGAAGGCACCCCATTCACCAGCTTCGACCAGATTGTACCTCCTGGCCAGGTAGACAATGGCGACGAGGAGGCACCCCAAAAGGGGCCCCTTACTCTCCACAACGCTGTCCTTACTCTGCACGATGATGCTATGGGAGAAAAGGGCCGCATCCGAACCAAGCCAAACTGGGATTATTGGGTCCAGGTTGAGCCTTCTGTTACAGGCCACTCTGGGTGGATGATTGTTCGCAGGTACTCGGACTTTGAAACCCTCCATGAGATTCTTAGGAGGATTGCAAACATCTCGGGGGCAACAGCCTTCACAGAGCTTCACAAAGATTTGCCAAACTGGAAAATTCACACCCGGGAGTCGCTTCGAGGAGAACTCGAGAGATATCTGCGGGATGCTTGCTGGTACAAGAGCTTGGCTGAGAGTGAGGGTATGAAGCGATTTTTGGAGAAGTCTCAGGGACACACGCATGGTGACTCCAAGTCAGGTTTCGGCTGGGAGTCAGTTGGAAAGAACATGCTGGACGCCCTCACGACGGCTCCCAAGGGTGCTATGGAAGGCGGCAAAAATCTAGTGGGGGGAGTTACAGGAGTGCTTGGGAACATTGCTGGACTCAGCAGGCGGTCGACAAACCATTCCGTGGATCTTACGCCGAGTTCTAGTCGACTCTCGATCTCGACACCTCCACGGATGGATAGTATGAAGTCCCCGGCACGGTCGGCGCGAGATAGCTTGGACAGCCAGAGATCGTCGATCATCTCTATACAGCCCAGCAAGATGCCGCCCATGGAACGCCGACCAAGCTATCAGTCGCAAGGCGAATCGGATGCGGATGTCCGGTCTGGTCGAGCGGACCGCAAGGAGCCTGGCTCAGCACCGGCGAGCGCTCGACCTAGTCGGGAGCACAGCCGTGCACCTAGCTTGGCCCAGTTGCGGTCTCCGTCTTCAGTCAGCCTTGAGTTCATGAAGCTGCCTCCTCCACCAGATCAAATGGCCGATGACTACGGATCGCCGACGAGCAGCGGCGACATGCAGAGCAAGCTGAACGAGAGCATCTTGACGGAGAAGCACGGGCGAAACGGGTCTCAGCAGGTCCCAACGCCTCCCCCGTCTGTGACGGGAGGCAAAAAGGGACCACTGAAGCCGGGCCGTCAGTACTCGCAGCTCTCCGAAGCCGAGACGCGGGTCGCGGTGGAGCTCCTGTTCGCCGTCATCAACGAGATGTACACGTTGTCGTCAGCCTGGAACATCCGACGGACGCTTCTCACGGCAGCCAAGTCGTTCCTGCTGCGGCCTGGTAATCCTTCCCTGCTAACGGTGCAGTCGCTGATCCAAAACTCGGTCATCGACAGCAATACGTCTGACGCCGGCATTGCGGCTCAGCTTCGCAAGCTGCGGGAGAACATGATGCCAACGGAGCCGGAGCTCGCAGAGTGGCCTCCCGAGCCAACGGCCGAGGAGAAGGAGCAGCTACGGATCAAGGCCCGGAAGCTTCTAATCCAGAGCGGCGTGCCGGCGGCTCTAATGGGCGTCATGGGCCAAGCAGCAACTGGTGAAGCCCTAGGGAGGGTATTTGATTGTTTGCAGATCGAGGAGGTAGCGAGGGGACTGATCTTTGGGTTGATCCTGCAGGTGGTTAGGATCGTAACACACTGATGCGCAGACGTAATAGGGAAACATGAACCAGGTGTTCGGAGCAGGGAACTTGTATGACTTGACGTGGAAGGGTTTTCAGAGACGGCGAGCTCGAGGGTTGTGCCCAGCGGAGCAATTGCCATGATCATCATTATCATCATGTACAACAAATAGTCGCCGGCCAGGCCTAGACGACCTCAACGAATTATTAATACTGATAGGACTTAGAGAAGAGTACGAAGAACACACCGCCGCCGCTTTCTCCTTTTGAAATAGCCGCTCTCTCTCTCTCTCCTGAGCTAGAATAGCAAGCTAGGCCCGCGGTCGAAGCCAAACGCCCGCCACCGTCACCTCCGGACCCGATGCCGCTGGCGGACTGCAACGAAGGAGTTTGTCCGTCCGGCGAGGCATACGTCAGCTCCCCAAGCCGGGCAGAACGAACGGGGGAAAGGGAGGTCCTAGTCTCCATCTCAGCCTTTCGAGCGTTCACGACATGGATGCAGCTGGTCCCCCCAGTTCCCGAGAAGCCAGCCCTTCCCTGGCTGTCTCCTCTCACCCACCCTGGCTGACGGGCTTTCCTGTGCCGGTCCTCAAATCTCCGCCCCGGCCGGTTCCCTGTGAGCGTTTGTCCGTCTATTTGCGGGGGTCCGACGAGGTGAACCCGGCGGATGCGTCGTGGAAAGAAAGGAAAAAGAAAGGGGGCGGCCACAGAATGCTCTCTGCCTTTTCCTCATCCGGCCCCCGGAGGGGCATCGGAGCTCCGTCGTACGATTTGCGCTAAGGACGACGTCTCGCTGCACCTGTTAACTTGGCAGTATCGTCCGCCTAGGGTTGGGACGACGCTGGACGTCCACGCCTACCGGCTTGACGTGATTCTGAGTTGCTTTGTCGATAGACAGCCTGGCCCGTGGTCTTGACTCTTGGCCAAGCGACGGCCTGTCCATCATCTGGCCGAGCGGACCAACAGCGAAGATCTACATATCCACCACCGTTCATTCAAGGCCTGCCGCATAGGATCCATCTCGCCAGCGGCCTGTGACGCGACTTCCGAAGTGAAGGATCACAGCGCAACCCGCAACAGCGTAACATCACCGCCATGAACTCCAGCGCTGATACCACATGCCCTCACACAGAGTTCGTACGCACAGTAGAGGATTTAGAGATGTGCGGTGCACACCATCTCACCCCTGCTCCCACGCCCTACCAGGATCTCCCTTGCAACTCAGGGGCAAAGCCCATTCGACATACCGAGTCCAGACAGGTACATACAGCCCACATAACGAACCCTTGTTTGTAGTTAAACCCCATCTGTTTTTATCCCTTCTTTAACCCAGAGAAGAGTGACATCACCGCCTGGTATTTATGCGGCGGAGCCTGCGGCTCTCTCCTCATCGAGTGGGTGAGCAGTTCACGACTAGGCCGGGGCTGACCAGACCCTGTCGTTGTTTGCCCGCGGCATCGGTCCGACGAGAAGAAAGTCTCGTTCGAGACGGCAGTGGGCCATTGAGAGAATAATCATTGCAGACCGTATGGCTCTCCGTCGTGGACATCAGCACTGTAATTAAACAGACGGGGACAACTGAGGCGTTGAGTGAGCCCAAGGCAAGATATCTTGACACTGAGTGTTTTCATAGTATTAAGGATTCACTGCAAGTGGCTTTATGTTTCAATGGCTTCTTTGAATTTGTGGCACGTATTCGTACTATTCTAAGCACATTGGTGCGCATCCCGGTACACACGTCTTTCTTCCTACCAATTTCGAAGTTGAGCAATCTTGCCTGTGTCCAGTTCCAGTTGCAGCGCCCTTGCGTGCAGAGTATGGACAAAATCGCGTAGAAGAAAAAGAAAGAATACAGAAAACAAATACCACAGCACCCACAATGATGCGTGGTTTAAATTATAAACGAAAGAAGACGGTTCCATACCATGGAGTTATACAAATACACCGTCCACGGTGTCCGACCTGCTCAACAAGGCCACTCAAAGAAGAAATCATATCGAAACAATGCAAGGAAAGGAAAGTCGGGTGGAAAATGACAATTTTTGAAATGCGGTGATAGCCGTGATAGTCGTGTGATTAAGACTCGGTACAGAAAATAAACAAGGGAATGCAACGCTGCATAATAATGCTCGCTTAAAGGAATGTCGGTCGGGTATCGAATGAATGTTGTAAGTTGGCCGTAAGTCATAGAAAGTGACAGCAAACAAGATTCTGAAAGATTAAATGTGATATGAGTGGTTCCGTGTAGATTTCACGGTTTGTAGACGGTGTTGGCAAGAAAGGGGATGCTGTCGACCCTAGGCGAATCCTTCGTCGTTGGTGTGCGTGCAAGGGGAGACAGAGACATGGGGCTGGCTGATTCCACCTTGGAACCGGTAACGCTTGCCTCTGAGAAGCCGTTGAGCATTTCATGGCTCCTCTGGCGATGGAGCGCAATACGTTTCGTCTCAGGAAGCAGAGAGTCTGGGGCGGGTTCAACAGCGTTGTTACTCATCTTAGTGATCTCATTTTCGACATCCTCCAACAGAGCGTAGACATCGTCGCCGGCATAGATGCGGATGCTTTCAACGTCGACGCGCCTCAAAGACCCAGCACTAGTGACTCGCTCCTCGGTAGCCTGCACCGGCGGCTCCAGAACGATAGGCTGCTCAAAGATTGTGCTGGGTACCCATCGCTGAGGTGATCGTTGGGGTGAGGGAGACTTGGTCTTCACAGGTGTCGGGGCGAAGGCCTGCTTGGAAGGACTCCTGGGCGGCGTCGATATGTTTCCAATGCCCGACGAAGGAGCCCCCGCTGATTGCTGCACAGGCTCAGGGGAGGTAACCGGCTTGCCAACAGGGAGGACGGCAGCGGCAGCGATGTGCTCAAGCAACTTCTGGCGCACACGCATTCGTCGGTTTTCGGCTAGTTCGAGCTTGTTGACCCAGTCGTCAATCGAAGCATCTAGCTCAGCCAGAGCCTCTTCCTGCCGGAGCATAGACTCGTGGCTGAACTTGACCACGCGTGGGGAGCGCAGGTACTGGCAGATGCGCGAGTGGAGATTGCGTCGGCCAATACGGAGTGAGTTGTAGGTACGGCGGAGATATTCGGTTCTCTCATCGAGATGGCGAAGTTCCTATCAACTTGTTAGTCTGGCTTCGCTTGCATTCACTCAAATGGTCGACTAACCCTAGAAAGCAATTCGAAGTCTGCGGGCTTCAGAATCTCAAACCGCTCAGCTTGGACAAACGCCTGCTTCTGAAGCAAGACAATGTCACTGGCTTCGAACTTGTCAGCAGCCTCCGACAACTTGACCCCTTGAGGGAGCTGCTCGAATGCGATTTGTGAACTTTGTTCCGTGCTCTTGCTTCTCTTCGGTTCGCTCCTCTGGATTATCGGGCCATTGTTGACACGAGTATCCGATCTCTTTCGCGGTCGTCCCCGATCCATCATTCCAGACGACTCAGATCCACCCCTCCTGTGGCCTTGGGCTGGGCCAGCCAGTTCCGAGTTGGTGGGAGTGTTACGGCCATCCCAAGGTTTCGGGGAAGATGTTCGAGATTCCATGATAGGTGCGGAGACTGGTGTAGCTAACGTATTGCAAGACGTAGCAGTAGTTGAAGCCGATTGGGGCGAAGTTAGATCTGGCAAGGACGAACTGGGCGTGGTCAACGGGGTACGGCTTCGCGGCGAGTCTTCGATGCGACCATGTCTGAGCGTTTCGCCTCGAGTGGGAAAGTAGTTGAGTGACTGTTGTCTTCGGAGCCTGGGAGTGACGAAATCCGGCTTGGGAATCATCAAGGGGGCGAGCTGCCTGGGCGAGAGAGGATCTGAAGCCTTGGAGTGGAGCGACTCGGCGACAGGAGAGAGTATATCCGCTGTCTCATCGTCGCTCTCGGTAACAAGAAAGGTGTCTGCTAGAGGATGCTTTCTCGAGGTGTGGCCAGGGGCACTAATTGACCGCTCATGAAAAGGTGGTCGTCCAGGAATTGTAGCTATAATTCGATTAGCTTTCACTCAGACTGGTCATTTAGACCAACTTACGAGAGTCCATAGCGACTTCCTGAACTGTAGTCATAGGTCCCAGTTCAGGAACGCTAACCTTCCGTCTCCTAACGATGCTGTGTTGGTTGAGTCGCTTCTTCAATGAATTCCCAGTTGACTGTTTTTCGGTCTTATCATTACCCTGACCTCCAACGGCAGGGAGAGGCTTCTCAACATCTGGCGGCGGCGGGGGCTTGTTGCTGTTGAGTACCGGCAGCTTCCTCTCCTTGGGGAAGAGCTGGTACTTCCGCGGAGGCTCCGGCTGTTGCATCCTCCAGGTGAAGGGCTTTTCTGGTAATGGTGGAGGAGTGTCTTTCTGTAAGGAATGGAACTGGTAAGCAATGGAGTTAAGGGGAAAAGCTAGAGGCTATTCTGGATTTAGGGGATAGGTTTCGTACCAATTCATTGGGGGGGTGGGAGGCCTGCTTTGATATATGGCTGGTGTCGACATCGACAATGCACTTGGCAATATGAGCCATTGGGTCGAAACAATGTCGTTTGGTGCGGCGTCCAGGAAGGGGGAGCGAGAGTATCAGAGCGTCCGAGTATGAGAGGAGGAGGGGCTGGTTCGGGATAAGGATGCCGTTGAAGTCGGGATGGACGGGACCGTGGATTGGCACGTTTCGGGTCGAGGATCGCAGGACTCGAGTGCAACGTCGAAATCTGGAACTGAGGCTATATAACGATGGAGGCGGGATGAAACTTTGGGCGCTGGACTAAATGCCAAGCCATTCAACCCGCACGCCGGAGTCCTTCGCTTATATCTAGAAGCGCAGCCGGGAGAGCGCAAGCGTGCAGGTCGTTTCTTGGCCACCGGGCCCCTGTCCCTGACAATCTGACAGGCCCTTGTCCCCCCCCCGGGCCAGGAGCCCAAGACCCAGAGCCAAGGCCGACCGGGGTCGAGTCTCAAAAGCATCGAGAAGCTCCCACGCGGCCCACGGGCAGCCTGAGACGAAGCCGCGGGAGTGTGGTGGAGGGGCGGTGCTTGCTGGGGACACGGGTCGCAGGGCGCCACAGCACACCCCAGGCCGCTGGGCTAGGATCGGAGGCAACGGCGGAATGGGGATAGACCCAAGGCATATCGGGGCTTTGAGGGCCTGTCAGGGACCAGGAGGTTGCCACCGACCGACCCGTCACCGGTCGCTAGTCGCTGGTCGCCCGTTGAACCGTCACCAGCGTTCCTCTCCAGCGGTCCTCCACGTCCTCGCCAGCCCATGTCCTCGGCACCTTGTCCATGTCCATCCATAACCTCAACCCTGAAAACGGGTCTGGGGACCGTTGCGGCGCTGCCTTGGGAACCCAGACCCGCTGGCATTATGGACAGGGATCCGCTCCACCATGATGGGCGAGCTTCACGGGCTCCTAGCTGCTTTGCGAGGTGGGCCAGACTATCTTGGCAAGGCCGGTTCTCTGGGAGCAGAGCGAGGACTCGTCAAAAGGAGGAGAGGACAGGAAGAAGCAAGGAGCAAAGAAGCAAGCACGCCGTGCTCGCGCGGGCCGTTACATTGTTCTGGCGTTGGCTCGTGCTGTACGCGGCGCTGCTTGGTTGGTGGTTTTGAGTAGAGCCGGAGTAGTAAGGTAGTTAACGTTAGTTACATAGTAGTACGCAGTAGCAGTGGTAACTGGTCCTAAATCCAACCTAAGACGAGGACGATTTCCGGACAGGCAATGGGTTGTGCGCTCTGACCGCAAATCCAATAGTGGTGTTCCATGGTTGAGCTTTGAGCTATGAGGTAACGGGAAGCTAAGATCAGCGAATGCCTCAGGTTTCTCAGGCCTGACACAGCTGAGGTATGGTAGGCACGAGCTGTGTCCCGTGCAAGACGGAGCGTACATACTAGTAGTACTAGTATGAATAACTTAGGTAAGTAGATACACTACCAGATTAGTAACTACCCAGTACAGTAGTGTGGTCGCAGTGCTCGCCCTAGAAAAGGTATGTTTCATGAGGAGACATCGCAGAGTGCGTAGGAGACAGAGGAGAAACCGTCATGCCGATCTGTTCCATTGGGTTGCTTCGCTTCAAATCTAGCCTCCTCCGGGTTGCATCCCGATTTAAGCTCCGAGATGGCCGGCAACCAATGCGGTCGGCTGATTCGTCCATGCAACCACCTCTCTTCCAGTTTTGTCGAAGCACCTGCAGCATCACAACTCGGTTCTACACGTGCTGTAACATCTGTGCCCTTGTCGCAGGTCACATCTACAACGGTGCTCTGCGGAGTTGCTGCGCTTTTCTCCAGTATCACCCAGGTCACAGTGATACACGCTGCAGGCTCTGTCTGTGGCACACGCTCTCTTCCCACCTCTCTTTTTTATTTTAATTCTCCGCCGTAGTGCTTGCCTTTGCAACGTGGAAGTTAGCTTGGCTACCAAGATAATAAGGGCTTCACGGTTCGGCAGTTAACCAAGAGTGCACAAGTACTTTGTTTACTTGCGACAAAACGGACGAACACGATGGAAAAAGTAAATCGGGCCTTCGGATTGAGAATACGAAATTACGTTCGAGCACAGAGCGAAAGTTCGCATCGCACTTCAGGCCCAATCTAGTGAGCCAGCCCTAGCGAGAGACGCGATCGACACTTCCCGTCATACTATCTATGTCCGTCCGTCCGTCCTGATGATCCAACCGCTGAGGATACTGCATAGTACTTCAACGACGTACTCCAGACCCAATAAGGAAATCGTGGCGAAAACTTTGAGTAGGCAGCTGTTATTAATGAGTGAGACACGTCGCTGCCAAGGTCCGCGGCAGTGATTGTTTGAATTATTTTGCTCTTTGTACCACGATGACACTTCGTCAACGTCATGGACTCTAGGGTGTCGTTGTTTGTGTTCCCTTGGGCAAACTCGGGTTGACGCACCCATCGCATCGCCCATCGCGGAACCTCGTCCATGTGTGGCGCCGCGATTGGATCCTCGCCCCCAATCAGCATTCTCTCGTCGGGGGCCTTTTTTCTTCGTTTGGAACAACCCTTACTCAATGCATCCATACCCCCGACCGACGCCGACTGGTCTTTCAGCGCACCCCGAGAAATGCACGATTCCTAAAGTGATTGCATCTTGGGCTTTAGCCAACAGTCCAACCAGATCCGAAAACATCCCCGTTTGTGCATGTCTCCGAGTTGTTTTGTGTTTGCCCTTTTCGGCCTCTGCTCCCCCTTGCTGCGGTGCGTCTTCGAACTGAACTCTGGCTCCCAGGTCCCTAGAATAACTGTCTTCCCTTACCAACACTGCGATAACCTTACCGTTCAAGCGATATCTTAGGGTTCTATGGACAGGGCCCCTTGCTCCTCGAGCTTGTCGTCCGGATGATGGACCCGGCCCAGGGGAGCACACCACCAGGGAGCCATGGTGAACCCCCCATGCTGGGCAGCCAGGGCCCCTGTCCATCACGTCTCATTTCTCAGTTGAACCCGGCGCTTTGCCCCAAAGACGCCGGTGTTTCTGATCCGGGCTGTCACCCGCGGAAGTGCTTCCCTTCTGTCACCCACGTGAGGTGCGGAGGGAGACAAGGAGAGAGAGGTCTTTGACATGACGAGCTCTCCCTGCTCCCTTTCGCCCTCCATCAGGGAGGCTGGGAATAGAAATGGAACCCTGGATCCCCTCCATCCGAATCCTGGACGTACTATGTAGCACTTCGTACAGTTGTTCTACCCTATGACAGCTCTGTGGCGATGTGACCCCATCCTTGGATCTGCCCCCCGTCTCATCATCTACGTCAACTTAGGTGACATTTGATCTATCCGCGCGCAGATTGCCTAATACTTCGCTCGAGCCGCGCAGCGACCTTGCGCCGCTGGCTCCTACGTAGTAGGGTCTCATCGTAGGCTTGCCCTTCATTCTCGCCACATCCTACGCGAGGTGGCTTTTTCGTGAGACAATCCTCTCTTAGCGACGACAGCAAGCTAGAGCGAGTTGACTCTCCCCCGCACCGAGCTATCTACCTACTACAGTGAAGCGAAGGCACCCCTCAAACGCCGGCGCTGCAGGAGTCCAACCGTCCTCTCGGAACCGACCACATGTGGTTACCAAAGAGATGGGATGGAAAAGAATGCACGGCGGAGAATTTTTCTGAACAAATACGTATAATCTATGGAGATCCTCGCTTACCGACATGTTGAAACGCGGAAGCCGAGCACTTTCTTATTTGTTACGTCTCGGGAAACGAAACAAATCTCCTTCACTTAACGTTTGACGATAATACTGCATTCCGACCAGCTGCACCGTGACCTGGTATTGATCTAGCTTACCAGCCGGTGGTATCGATAGGTAGGAAACGTCATAGAGCCAATAATCAACCACCAAGCGCAGTATCTTATCACCTGCATGTTAGACTATAGAAAGATGTAGTATACTCTTAATTGCCTTCCACATACCGCCGCTCTCTACTTCTTACAAATATCCGGCCTATCTCATCTAGTTCGCAGGGAGCTCGTCTACTAGGAACAGCTCCCTACTCCCTAACGTTGCATCGATTAACAAAGGCTCTTAAGACCGAGATGGTATGCCAGGTGACCACTTTAGTGCTTCAACCATCAAAGTTTGCCGAAAAGAGGGTTGAGCTCCCATTCAGGAAAGAAGGCAAATTGTAAAGAGAATCATAGCCGGCGGTGAAGCTTGGGGCATCGATTTAGGGTGTCCCGTGGTTACGTCGATGCAAGTAACCTCGACTTTTTTGCCCTCATTCCGCATTCCGAGTCACAATCACCTCCCTCACTCCGACGTCACAATCACCTCTCAGTATCAAGGACTCGCTCCATCACCCATCTGAAGCTTGACAAGTCGCCGGACGCCTTGGTCTCCAGTTCTCCCCAACCCCGCTTGTTGTCTCTCCAAGTCCGGGTCTGGAACCGTCACCCGGCCGAGAACGAGCCGGGGTCCGATTTCCCAGGGCTATAATACCTTGTTCTATATTACTCGCATCTGTGCAGTTCAGGGGTTTCTAGGCAAAGTCCAGGCCGTCCTCGACTTTGGCGGCCCCTGCGTTAGCCCAACGGCCGGAATCCCCACCGCGTACTCACACCGTCGCCACCGTAGAGCGGCGTCCTCTCGCTTCAGTTTCGTGGGGTGATGTTGCCTCGCCGTCGTGTCCCAGCTCCTCGAAACCGGGACGCTGATTTCGCCACAAACACTCATTGCCACGCTTTTCTATGTTTATCTGGCTCAAAAAGGAGACATGCCCGTATACCGAACCAACTATCTGGTACGGAATACGTCGCATAATTGCTATCTTCCCGTTATGTTAAGGCCAAGCCTGGTGCTGACAGACAACTTGCGGGGTATAAACAGCGTTTCATTGATAAAAAAGCAATGCATGGGAGCTATACGAACACAGGACGTGACTCCTTTGGTGATATGCGTGTGAAGTACGGAATACTTCGCGCAGACACGAATCCATACTCTGTACTATGTAAGCCCTCCGTTGTGCAAACCAGGGGTCTCGGTAACTCAACGGGCGCTTTAGACGGGGCGAACACATTTATGTACAAGCAGTCTCCACATGATGAAGCTGCATGTATGAGGCATAGCAAGCACAAAGGGGAAAGATGCAACATCTCCAGGTTTCATCTTGCACGGGTTTTTTTGTTTGCAAATGCACTTGTTATCATCACCCTGAGGCTTAGATACCCAGCTGCAAGATTATCTGCAGAAGACAGGGCTGCAGTCTCAGGACCCAGGAGATGTCAATGTCATTGTGGTCATCCATGAGCTATGGGGCCAACCTCCGCCAGCTCTCAAAGAAATAGAATCTTGGCCCAACTGAAAGACCCTGTGCGCAGGTCAGTCCTTGGCCCGTCCTTGGCCCAGCACAGGCCGTGCCGATGGTAGCGGGACCTTCGGCACAGACTGGGGACGGCGTTGTCAGGCATGGGCAATGGAATGGGGGCATGAAGGCCACCGTCGTGATGTCCATCACGGACATGAGTTCTGACGCTTCACGGACAAAAACACAGCACACAGGGGCCGAGGCGAGATTGCGATCTTTTACATAGTAGAAGGCGGACGGAGCTCAACGATGAGTCGGGTGCCGGTTGGGTCCAGAGAAACAAATCCTTTTAGCAGATGCGATGGTGGACCCCATTCTTAGAAGTCATGAGATCTTGTCCTTGTCTGAACGGTTATTGTATGGCGAGCAGAGTCGTGACTTTTAACGGCCAGGCCAGCTTCGGGAACCGGAAGCCAGGGATTGGATTTCCGATGACCAAACCGAAAGTTAGGAGAGGGCCATGGCAAGGTTGTAAAAACCTAAACGACTAATATCTACCTCGTACTCACTTCTATCAATGACGGAGAAGTAATTACTCCAGAATTAATCTCAAAGTCAATGTCACGCGAAAAGCAACTGAAAAACACTCACAATCATCATGATGTTAAGTTGAGTTAGAGAGCTTTGGGAAGGTGCTTGGATATCGGGTCACAGTGCTGATGGGTGGGGCTTTACACCGACTCACGTGATGGACCGGATCCGGAATTGGCGAATAGTGTCCCGCCTCGTTGCCCATGCGGGGTGAACAGCTGTGCAGCTTAGCACCACTACACGGGCAGGCAGAGGTACTGAGAAATTCAGCTTCCAAGAAGTACAGTCTCATGTCGTGGCTCTCGTTCTTCAAGAGGCCACTCAACCTTCGAACATCTCAAATCACCGTCACAAACAACCTAAGACGAAGCTTTGCAACACTCAACATGGCCACCCGTGATCCTAGCACCTTGTCCAACTACGGCGCTTGGCGCACAAAGCACACCACAGCTGACTTCAAAATCGACTTTGAGGACAAGTGTCTCCAGGGATCTGTGGTGCTACAACTTGAGTCTCAGACTGACAAGGAGAGCAAGGAGATTATCCTGGACTCGAGGTTCCTGGACGTTTCCTCCGTCAGTGTCAACTCTACCAAGTCCAACTGGGAGTTGAAGGAGTATACTGCTCCCCTCGGTGCTCCGTTGCACATCTCGGTCCCCGAGGGTGCTGCCAAGGGAGAAATCGTCAACCTTGCTATCAGCCTCCAGACCACTAGCAAGTGCACTGCTCTGCAGTGGCTGACTCCAGCCCAGACGTCAAACAAGAAGCACCCTTACATGTTCTCACAATGTCAAGCCATCAACGCTCGGTCCATCTTCCCTTGCCAGGATACTCCCGATGTCAAGTCGACATTCACCTTCAAGCTCACGTCGTCCTTGCCAGTGGTTGCCAGCGGCGTCCCTGTCGGTAACCACGATGCTACGCCTGGGGTAGAGAAGCTCTATGAGTTTGAGCAGAAGGTCCCGATCCCTTCCTACCTCTTCGCCGTGGCATCTGGAGATATTGCAACTGCTCCTATCGGACCTCGTAGTGTGGTAGCTACCGGCCCTAGTGAGCTTGAAGACTGCAAGTGGGAGCTTGAGCGAGACATGGAGAAGTTCATGGAGGTTGCGGAAAAGCTCGTCTTCCCGTACAAATGGGGTGCATACAACGTCCTAGTTTTGCCTCCCAGTTTCCCGTACGGAGGTAGGTTCTACTGGCACAATTCGAGGCGATACCTCTCACTAATCACAAACAGGCATGGAAAACCCAATCTACACCTTTGCGACGCCTACTATCATTAGTGGTGATCGACAGAACGTAGATGTCATCGCCCACGAGCTGAGCCACAGCTGGAGCGGTAATTTAGTGTCTAACGCAAGCTGGGAGCACTTGTAAGTGGCACTTGCCTTCTGGTCTGGGTATCATCCAGTACACTGACTATCCGCAGCTGGCTGAATGAGGGCTGGACTATGTATCTCGAACGAAGAATACAAGCTGCCATCCATGGTGATGCAGAGTTTGACTTTTCCTCCATCATCGGCTGGCAATCCCTTGGTGAGTGTTCCACCGGCAACTTAAAGATCAACGCTAACCACTACAATAGAGGAGTCAGTTGAGCATTTTGGCAAGGATCATGAATACACCAAGTTGATCATCAAGCACGATGGCCTGGATCCCGAGGATGTCTACAGCACTGTGGCGTATGAGAAAGGATTTCACCTTGTCTACTACCTTGAGCGCCTCGTTGGACGAGAGAACTTCGACAAATTCATCCCCCACTACTTCACTACGTGGGCTCAAAAGTCCCTCACTTCATTCGAGTTCAAGGACACTTTCCTGGACTTCTTCAATGGTTTAGGGGATGCTGAAATCTCTCAAAGGATTTCCAAGATTGATTGGAATGACAAATTCTATACCCCTGGCCTTCCTCCCAAGCCGGATTTCGATACCACGTTGGCAAACATGTGTTACGATCTGGCAACTAAGTGGAAGGACTCCGTGAGTTGGCTGTCTTAGGTAGCTTGATCCGATTGCTAACACTTTAATCAGAACTTTGAGCCTAGCACCAAGGATATCGAGGCATTCACTGCCAACCAGAAGCTTGTCTTTCTAGCAGAGGTCCAGCAGTCCGGCCACCTGAGCCCAGAGAGATCCCAGCTCCTCGGTAAGGTCTATGACTTCACCGCATCACAGAACGTTGAAATCAAAGCTGCGTACTACAACGTTGCTCTTAAGGCCAAGGACCCCACCTGCTATGAGGGTACTGCGGACCTTCTTGGACGAGTGGGCCGGATGAAGTTTGTACGGCCGTTGTTCCGTGGGCTCAACAAGGTGGATAGGGAGCTTGCACTGGAAACTTTCAACAAGAACAAGGACTTCTACCACCCGATCTGCAAAGGCATGGTGGAAAAGGATTTAGGACTATAGATAATAAGCCCGCTTGGACTCCTGCGAAGGAACCATAGTTTCACCCAATGGATAACAGTCTACCCTCTACTCCAGCCATGCCGATCTCTCCAGAACTTCGGCCCAAGTCTGACCCTCAGGCTTTGTAAACTTCTCAACTGAGTCAACCCAATCCACTCCGAAATTTCCATATAAATGGGGGAACCCGCCCTCCCATTTAATCAATTCAATGAAGTCGGCAAATCTCAGCTTGGCCACCCAGAGAGACGACGTGTGGTCGAAGAACCGTCCAGCTGTGCCAGGAACCTAGACATTGTTAGCTGATATCTTCTATGTGATGATGTCCTACCTGGGCGGCAATGCTTAAATGAATGAAGCCATCCTTCTGGTCGAGTTCGGACAGAGGATTCTCTTTAGGGAAAGGCTCTGCAGGGGCCAACGGGAGAATCTTGTACACGAACTTAGGAGGAGCTTCGGCTGACATAGTGCAAAGAATGATTGTGTTTTATGTGTTAGGATGGATGTGAGGAAACCCCTCCTCGATGTCGGAATTCACGCTTTGTGAACGTCGTTGACCTGGTCGATCATTGGCTGTCGTCACCTTCCTGCTCCACTCCGTCCGGCTACTCTGGAATCCGTACGCGGTGTTCCGTCTTTGGCTTGTGGCAGTGGTTTCTTCCTTGATCATTATCAGTCCTCAGTTTTTTAGGAATTAGCGAGAATAGTCCATACAAAACAAAGCAAGAAAGAAGAAATGCAGAGAAGGACATATACACAAGCCTCACTTTGCGTTTACTTTATCATGTAGGGTAGAGAGCTTATCACGAAGCTCAGCGATAGCATGCCTCAACGGCGACAATTTCAGTTGAGCTGGATATCTTTGAAATTTAAATAAAATATGACAGCGGAATTTTTCTTTAACACCATAGTTTTATTTTAGGTTTGATGATAATATGAAGTAGCTTCTTCTACCTAATGTTCAGGGCAGTGAACACAGTGCACACAGTGTAAATCAAGGTACTTGTCCTCTTTGTAAGTCATTGCCTTGAGAAGCCCCACACTGTGTGAACACTGGAACCAATTTGTGTCAAAGCGAGGCTCGTGATGTGAACTTCGACCTCCCAACTACCTCAGCTCTTGCTCCTGCAAACGCATGAGACCGCTATATTAAGATCAAACACCTTCTAGAAATCGACTTTCTATGGTATAAAACGCGAGAAATACGCTCAGCTACCCCTCGAAGGGGTCGTTACCAATAATGTCGCGGGGTCCCCTACCCTCTCGCCTTCACCTGCTGTCAGACTTACCGTCTCGACCTGTTGGTGAGAAAGTCAGATTTTTGGGGTGGTATGGCAACCCGAGCACTTGGTCTGGTGGGCTTGGCTTCGAAGATTAAATACTCCATTGACTCCTGGCATATACTGACTGGCTGTAGTGTCATTTCCTACTCAACCGCTTCAGGCTGCTTGTCGCTGGGTCATCTCTACCCGAGAGGCACTAATGTCACCGTTCTCGTGGATGTTAACTTGATTCTGGAGTCACTCACATCGGAAAAGACACGCATCGGCGAGCACGTGAACGTGATAGGCTACATCACGTCAAAGCAACCCCCTCACGGCCAAGATACACCATATTCAGAGACGCCGCAGGTCTCAGTTCAAGCAGTGATGCTCTGGTCTACTGGCCCTATGGATATCCACACATATGAGAAATCCTTTGATGGCGGCACCATTAGCTGATGGAAATGCACATGAGACATGTCGATGCTTGCGCCTCCCCCGAAAGGCCCATTAGCGTGCGAGCTTGCCTCGGATGCTTGCGTCTAGAACATGCCCTCGAAATGGCCTGGACAAGTGCTGCACGACTTGGCCAGATAGATGAGGCGCTGACGGCCAAAGACGTTGATGCCTGCGAAACCCCACCACACCGACTAAAAAAACACCACCTGGCCGCCCTGCTGCGTTGCCAGCCTTGGTCTCCGGCATCTCGCAGCGCACCATGGTTGCGCCTGGTTGACATGGCCCCAATCAACAGCTTTGGTTCTAGACTCTCACCGTCGAGTGGGCCGAAAGGGTGGAAAACACCTACCGTTTCTCGCAGAAACTGCAGCTGACAACCCAATTGGAATGCGAATCGTACGGAACCCGGACTAATCAACTCCACCACCACCTCTCCGTGCAGATGGACAAACCCGCATGCATATAACATGGCACGAAGAAGCAATTTGGGTAGTGTTCAGACTCACATGGTTCGAATTGGGCTGAAACGGTGCCAGATGGCATCGTGTCGCTGGACAGTATGTCCACCAATATGATGCCGTACTAGACCTCTGGTCAATTGGGTATCTTTGTCCGTCCTCTATACTCGCTCTCAGGCGCCCAACACCAGCACCTTCTCCACAACAGGTGCACCATCATGGGCACCTGTCTCACCGCAGTTCCCAAACCCCAACGAGATTCTCACGTTCGGGCTGCCTGGAGCCGATGTGTTGATTCCTTGGCCTACCCCTCATGTGGAAGCTGGGTAACCGCCGAACTATCGGCACGCGCTGCTACCCAGAAGGGCAAAGACATTCGAAGCGCTGTTACGTCTACTGAGACTCATCAATCATCGCGACGGCGACGATCATTATGATGCCGCCGGGGCTCTCGTCTTCTGGATGGTTCAGCTCCTCCTCTGGAAACGATGATAGGTTGATGCAATGGCCGCTTCAGGGGTCGTTCAGGATTCTGCTCAAGTTTCGCTGCTGTCTGGCGATCCCACAGCTCTTTGGACTTTCGGCAAATGTCATCGATTTGCTCCTAAGAGAACGAAGGCACCGTCGTCAATCTATCAAGGACATGATTTTCAACGAAGATAAGGAGCTCACATCTGTCAGACAAGAGCCTGGGGTGGTGATGAGAAACCCATCTTCTCCCTAACCCAGTGGGCATGAGCGGGGCACAACCTCAGCAGTGACCTGAAGACGAGATACCTCAAGCGTATATGGGCGGACAGTGGCTTCGGGCCCCAGGTAGTATTGAAGCTCCTGCGTAATGACTTTTCTGTGGATATCAAGATGTGGAATCCAGTATTTGTTCATCGAAGAGGAGGACATGATGGAGGTGCTTGTTACATGCGGCGACGCGATCCCCGAAATTTGGCTGAGTTTGGAAGTTCCTCGAGCAAACAGACTAGGCTGGGGGAGGGTATTTATCTAAGCTCGCCCTGTACGTGAGTGAATCCCGGCTCAACAAATGTGCCTAGAGGGTGCATTTCATGGCAATGTGCGCAAATTCACAGCGCCCAGGAGGTATGTCAGCGGTCCAATATGCCCCTGTGTGACGCGCTCACCGCTTCCGCAGACGGACAACTTCAAAAAAGCCACTCCGCATGGGTGACCTGCACTGCAGTGATGCAGAGATGTCCCGCTCGTTCCATGTTTCCGGAAATATTGTGTCCAGGAACCCCGGCGATGCACCACCCTCGAGGTGCCCGTCGTGAAAGTGAGGCGAACGACGCGACCCTCCATTGGCGAGGGGCACTCGCCTTCCGCCTCGCCAGCGTGGCAAACCCCAAATCAGCTGGGTTCTGCCAATGATGTCAATCAGCCGCTGCCTCTGGAGATTACGCGTGTCCAGAAAGAAAGGGACTTGGCTTGTCTACTGCCCTGGCCTGGTGATGCTTGGGGATCAGGTGTGGCCTATTCGGGACCAGACAGACCGCAACAGGTGAGGTGGCAGATGCAACATTTCCAATATGTCATGGTTCTGGAAACCTCGGGGTGGCTTAAGGAACTGATCTGAGCGGTTCGCACCGGTAGTTCAGCTAACCTTGCCAATTACGAGGCTCTATTGGACTGGGCAAGCGCCAAGGTGCATTTGTCGCCTCAACCTGGGGCGTGATGCTCCGTTGCTACCCCAGTCGACATGCGGGTTGTCGATCTGTGAACAGCAGGGATATTGGCTCATGTACTATTGAGTAGGGACGGGAGCTTAGCTGCGGCTAAATGCATACCACCGATCGTCCTTCTGATGATTATCTCAATTGCCTATGGGATGACCTCATGGAGCGGGCTTATGCATACTATATCGACAACACGCTATTACTGAGTTAACGCCGATGTGGATTGGCTCAGATAGTCAAGTCTTATACGTATTTAGAATCTTTTAACTCGTGAGACCTCATAGCCATATACCAACATGTGATTGGAAAGAAATCTCGCAACTCGTCGGCCACTTGCAGAGCACACACCAGCTATCGTTAGCTTTGCATGATGCAGTGACCACTTCCTACGAGCACCGGTGGCACGATGCACAACGTTGGAGCTGGGACTAAGCTCCGAGATGAAGACTTGTGAGGCCATTCCTCAATTTATTTTCAACCACAATTCTTCGTGGACCAATCGCTCAGGCACTCCCAGCGTTGGTATCGCGGTGAATGGTGAATAGACCTTGAAGGCCTCGCCGTGTATGGGTAACTAGATTCACCACTAGGATTCGAAGCAGTGACCAAATGCATGAATCTCCTATGTTATCGGAAATTTACTCATCCCATAATACTGTCCTCTGGCCAATGCTTACTCCGTATGCCTGAGCTAGATGGCAAGGTCTGGATGACATGCACAGACGTAGCGTGCAATGAGGATACATCCCTGAGCACGGTCTGATTCAAGCTGGCGGCGGGAAATCCACACTCGTTGAGAATGGAGATGGAAATTCCAGACTTCTTCTATTTCAAGGCTGCATGTTGTCGGACTCGAAGCCTTGAAGGTGCTGTAGTTGGGTTCCTCGATGACTGCATGCTTCCGTACGAGATCCACAGATGCTTTGCGCTAACGGGCACAAGAGCAGGCTAAGGCTATGACAGCCGTAACAGCAAGGACGTCAGAACAAGCTCTGAAACACACAAGACAGACGCCCTCTGGCTCAGCTAAAGAGAAAGAAAAAAAAAGTACATAGTCTCCTAAAAGTAAAGAAGCCTTTCATGAACTTGCAGTAAGGGCTTTCAATTGCCGACATAAGCTGCTGCGGGTAATGCTCGGATCCCGATTGGGTGATCGGTACGTCTCATGCACGTGAACTCCCGGTCGTCCCCTTACCAGCATAGACTGCCAATCAAACGGGGCTTGCACGAGACCCGGAACAGTGCAGCGCGACCGCGTCAACTGCGAAATTTGTTGACAGCAACCATCTGCGCCAGACAACAGGACGGACTTTGCGTGCGCCGACCTGGACCTCCAACCCTCTGGCACGTTGCGTCGGACCCTTCGCCCCGAGTCCAGCCCGAGAACCCGATCACGACGATAGCCGAAAGCTTCAGGTCGCAGCCGCGGTCCCAAAGGGCGACACGGTGTCGTCATTTCTGGATACTGCCCTGAGACCGAGCGCCCTGGCCAGGGGGAACAGACGACCCAACAACTCTTCGAGTGTAGACTACACCGACGGGAGGATGCGCTGGGAGCTTTGTTGGATGTGACGTCTCAGGATTGCAACCAGGTTTCCTCGATAAACCAACTCTCAACAGCCGAGAGCTTCGCCGGAGCTATCTGAAGCTTCCAAGCCCCGCGCAGTGCAGACCACGAAGCTTCTCTCGAGAGGGGACCAGCCTAGGTCCCCTTAACCCAATCCGCAATCATGGCGCCCGCAGGTGGAGGTAACATTAAGGTGGTGGTGAGAGTGCGCCCCTTCAACGGGAGAGGTAGGTTATAACCCACGAGCGGAAATTCCAGCTGCTCGACTTTGGCTGACAGCGAGTTAGAAATCGACCGAGGGGCAAAGCAAATCGTTAAGATGAAGGGGAACCAGACGGTTTTGACAACACCCGATAACAAAGGCGGGAAGGACAATTCTCCCAAGACGTTTGCATTCGATAGGTCGTACTGGTCCTTCAACAAGGCCGACGACAATTATGCCAACCAATCCGACCTCTTCGACGACCTTGGACATCCTCTTTTGGACAATGCTTTTCAGGGCTACAACAACTGTATTTTTGCCTATGGTCAGACAGGATCTGGAAAGTCTTACTCGATGATGGGTTACGGCAAGGAAGTCGGCATCATCCCCATGATTTGCCAGGATATGTTCACGAGGATCGATGCCATCCAGCAGGACAAGACGACCAAGTGTACCGTGGAGGTCTCGTATCTGGAAATCTACAACGAACGAGTGCGCGATCTGCTCAACCCGTCTACCAAGGGGAACCTGAAGGTTCGAGAGCATCCGTCGACCGGCCCATACGTTGAGGATCTCGCGAAATTGGTTGTGAGCGGCTTTCAGGAAATCGAGCACTTGATGGACGAAGGAAACAAGGCCAGAACGGTTGCCGCAACCAACATGAACGAAACGTCAAGTCGAAGTCACGCTGTCTTTACCCTTATGTTGACGCAGAAGAAGTACGATGCTGAGACGAAGATGTCGTTGGAGAAGGTTGCCAAGATCAGTCTGGTCGATTTGGCAGGATCTGAAAGAGCTCAATCGACCGGCGCAACAGGCGCCCGATTGAAGGAGGGTGCCGAAATCAACCGTTCACTATCGACCCTCGGCCGAGTCATCGCCGCTCTAGCCGATCTGTCAACGGGAGCAAAGAAGAAGAAGGGTGGCAGCCAAGTCCCGTACCGAGACAGTATCTTGACCTGGTTACTCAAAGACTCTCTGGGCGGAAACAGTATGACTGCTATGATAGCAGCCATTAGTCCCGCTGACATCAACTACGACGAGACACTGAGCACCCTTCGATATGCCGACTCCGCCAAACGTATCAAGAACCACGCTGTGGTTAACGAAGATGCCAATGCTCGGATGATTCGTGAACTTAAGGAAGAGTTGGCCGTCCTGCGAAGCAAGCTAGGAGGTGGTACACCGGGTGGCGTGGGTGGTGCTGCGGTCCCCCCCGAGGAAGTGTACGCAGAGGGCACACCCCTTGAGCAACAGATGGTCAGCATCACTAGCTCGGATGGTGTTGTGAAGAAGGTTTCAAAGGCGGAGATCGCTGAGCAGTTAAGCCAGAGTGAGAAGCTGCTCACAGACCTCAACCAAACCTGGGAGGAGAAGCTTCTGAAGACTGAAGAGATTCACAAGGAGCGTGAGGCCGCCTTGGAAGAGCTTGGCATTAGCATTGAAAAGGGCTTTGTTGGCTTGCACACTCCAAAGAAGATGCCCCATCTGGTCAACTTGTCCGACGACCCGTTGCTTGCCGAGTGTCTTGTGTACAACCTCAAGCCTGGAACGACCACTGTTGGTAATGTTGATACCAACGCAGATCATCAAGCCAACATTCGACTGAATGGGACGAGGATTCTGCACGATCACTGCACCTTTGAGAACGGCTCGGATGGTATTGTGATGGTCATTCCTCAGGAAGGAGCATCGGTCATGGTCAATGGAAAGCGCATCACAGAGCCGAAGCAGCTGCATTCTGGATACCGCGTCATCCTGGGAGATTTTCACATCTTCAGGTTCAACCACCCGATGGAGGCCAGAGCAGAACGAGCAGAAGTTGGCGGAAGCTTACTGCGGCACTCTGTTACCGCAAGCCAATTGCAGGCTCTCGATCGATCATCGCCCTCGCCCAGCCCTCGAACAGGTCATGAGAGATCCTTTAGTAGAGTATCGGAATTCGGCGACTCACGACCGGAATCCCCAGCACTTTTCCAGCGTGGCAAGGACTCTGACTGGTCTCTGGCGAGACGAGAAGCGGCTGGGGCGATTCTTGGCTCGGATCAGAATTTTACAAGCCTCACAGACGAAGAGTTGAACGCCCTGTTTGAGGAGGTCCAGAAGGCCAGAGCCGAGCGTGTGAATGGCCGAGAAGACGGAGACGACTCGGAGTCTGCAACTTCATATCCTATCAGGGACAAATATCTGTCAACCGGTACCCTCGATAACTTCTCACTTGATACGGCACTTACTATGCCCTCGACACCTAAGCAAGGTGAGGCGGAAGATAGACTAAAGGAGGTCCGAGAAGAGCTACAAAGCCAGTTGGAGAGGCAGAAAGAGGAATATCAGGATCAGCTCAAGAATGCAGAAGCAGCCAATGTCGAGATTGAGGAGATCAAAAAGGAGAAAGTGAAAATGGAGGCGGCCTTGCAGGAGCTGAAGGAGGACATGCAAAAACAGCTTGTTGTTCAACGAAAACAATACGAGGAGAAGATCGAGAAGATGGATCCTCTGAACAGACCTAAGACCAACCCCAAGCTCTCTGACGAAGAGATTGAAGATGCCAAGAGGACCGTCAAGATATGGCGCAGCCGGCACTACGTGAAGATGGCTGAAACCGTCCTCCAGAATGCTGCCATCCTCAAGGAGGCGCAGATCATGAGCAACGAGCTTGACGAGAGTGTTGTCTTCCAGTTTACCGTCGTGGACATTGGACACGTGCTGTGCTCGTCATACGACATGGTTCTGAATGGCCTCACAGGTGAAGGTGACGATATCGCACTGGAAGAAGCTCAAAAGCCATGCATTGGTATCCGGGTGGTTGACTACCGAAAAAGCGTGGTCCACCTCTGGAGTCTGGAGAAGTTGCATGACCGAGTCCGCCAGATGCGCCAGATGCACCAGTATCTCGACCAACCAGAGTACGCGCAGCACCTGAGTCTCGACAATCCATTCGTGGAAACGTGCATGCCCTCGTACACCTTGGTAGGCGAGGTTGACGTTCCACTGCATGCCGTCTTCGAGAGCCGGGTTCAAGACTCCACCCTCGATGTCCTCTCCCCGTACACGTCTCACGTGGTTGGGATAATCAAGCTTTCCCTCGAGCCGTCGCATGCACGAGCACCAACGAACACCTTGAAGTTTAACGTTGTCATGCATGAATTGATTGGCTTCGCCGAGCGAGAAGGCACTGAGGTACATGCTCAATTGTTCATCCCTGGAATTTCCGAGGAGGATGGAATTACGACGACCCAGATGATCAAAGATTTCGATGAGGGACCGATACGTTTTGAGAGCGTTCATAGCATGAGCGTTCCGCTTTTCGCGCCCAAAGATGTGACGCTGAGAGTCGCCATTTTTGTCAAGGTGTCGACGATGCACCTGGACAAGCTCCTTAGCTGGGATGACATGAGGGATGCGGTACCCATGAAAGACAACCCACAGGGAACTCGAATCAACGAGTCACAGTTTTTTACCCAAGAAAAGCATGATCTGTTATCTCGTGTTCAGATCATGGAACTCAATGAGAATGGCGAGTATGCCGCAGTGGAGGTAACACAGACCAGCGAGCTGGATACTGGGACATTCCAGCTACATCAAGGCCTACAGAGGAGAATCGGCATCAATATTTCTCATAGCTCAGGAGATGCGTTGCCTTGGGGCGACGTCTCTGCTGTCCGTGTTGGACAGATTCGGCTGGTGGATTCTGCCGGAAAGACTCCTGACATGGCCTCCAATGACCCCGACCTTACGTTGAAGTTGTCCTCGAGCCCCATCTTCCGCGAGAATGCCAACGGTACCCGAAACATTACAATGCATGCTCAGTGGGACTCGAGCATGCACAATTCACTTCTTCTCGACAGGGTGACTGCGGACAAATATCGTGTTCAGATGACAATTTCGTGGGAGATAAGTTCCGAAAAGCTTGCCGAGCCTATGAAATTCACTCAGAAGGTCTGCGTCCAGATCATGTCGAGGTCTTTTGTACGTCAGACGTCAGTCTTTTCGTCCCTCTTTCAGAATGTCAGATTTGTTCGGTCTTCGACGGGCATCTTCACGCTTACCATGCGGCCCGCTCCAATCAAGAGAATTGGTGATCTGTGGAGAATGAACAGCCAGCATGATTACGTCAAGGGAGAAGAAAACTTAACAAGCTGGACGCCCCGTGGAGTTTCATTAGTGAGCGACTTTATCATGGCTCGCAAGAAGAAGAGACGAACAGCAGAACTTGGGGTGACCCAGACAGTTCTATCTAGGCTCAACCTGGATGACACCAAAGACAAATCTGCCCAGGATGAACCTGAAGCCGAGCCCTCGCCAGAGCTGAAGCCGATCATCCCCAGTGACGATGACCTCCTCAACGATACTCCTGACACTTCCCAAGCTGCGTTTGACGAAGACGACCAGCTTGATAGGGAGGTTGAGGGGATAAGCGATGTAGCTGAGGAGGACACCGTCAAGGTGGAGGAGGAGCAGCCCAAGTCTGAATATGACGACAGGGAGACGGAACTTCTGGGTAAGTGCCTCAAGCTTTGGAAGAGGTACCCAGATCCACTGGCCAGCATTTTGAGTCCGGAAAACACGGCACCGCCTACCAATGGCGTCATGGGCGATTCGCCGGCACCTACCCTCATCACGACTATTATCAGGGTACCAAAAAACCCTAAGGTGTTGAAGGGAGGTTACCTGTTGGTGCCAAACAGCGATTCAACCCGATGGGTGAAGCGGTTTGTGGAGTTGCGAAGACCATATTTGCACATTCATTCTGCGTCAGATGGTGATGAGGTTGCGCTAGTGAGCTTGCGGAACTCTCGTGTAGACAGCCAACCAGGCGTGCTAGGGCTTCTGCATGGCCCGGATGATTACGATGCTCCACAGGGCCAGAACGGAGGAGCCGATTTCACGCCGGGCCATCGGCGGACATCGTCTGGCCGGGTCATTTCTACCATCTGGACAGGGACAGGCACGGGAGGCTCGCCGGGAGGTCCCGGGCTTCAGCGTCTCAGCGAACGAATGCAGTCGGCCGTGTTTGCCATCTACGGGACGGACAACACTTGGCTCTTTGCAGCGCGGAGCGAGCGGGACAAGATGGACTGGATATTCCGGATCGACCAGACGTTCATGTCGAGCAACGACAGCGTGCCTGGCAGCGGGGTGGCCAGCCCATATTCTGGAAACTAATTGAAAGAGGGAGGAGATGTGGATGTGGATATGGATGTGGAGGCGGATGTGGAGGCGAGGAGGATTGGGTAAATGCGGACATGACTTGAAACGTTCTCTCATTTCGGCATATAACTTTCTTTTGTCACGTTTGGCGGTCAACTAGATGAGATGAATTATACCCCCAAAGAATAAGGAGGGAAACGCCAGTGATGTAAGAGTACGAATACTGTTCACACGAGCCTGGATATACATAGGTAGACCTAAGAAGTCTGGATGCCGATGTTGGCGCATGGCCTAAGACGGCAAAGAGTTGAGTTTGGAGTCTAATTGGATAGGACTTGTAATGTGGAGGAAGGAATGCTACCATATTGGTTACCTACCTACTTCCATGGTTTGAACATCGATGACGAGCTCAACTCGACTAGATGATCCAAGTGACAAGCAATAAGTGACAAGTCAGGGTTTGGAAGACGCATGACCCATCCTGCACGAAGATCAATTTCCCTGTGTCGAGAGTAGCACTGCCTGGGAGGCGTACTGTCTCAGAGTGGCACTGCCTTAAAGAGTCTTGGATGCGCAGTGTTGGAGTGTGTGGCATTGGCGCACGACATGATGCTAGGGATTGCTTGAAGAACAGCGACTGTGACTGCTTGCTTGCCTTCTAAACTGGGTGAAACGTGCATGGCGCCGCCATATGCAAATGATGCAGCCACAATGGAGAACAATAACCACATTGTCAGTCTTGGACTGCAGAGACAAGCAGCGATATCCATGACTGCGCAGAAAGAGGCGTGACCGGAATACGGACTGCCGACTGTATGAGCCGCGCCGGGCTGTAAGAACTGTACGAATACGGACTCTACTGCTCTGCAGGGCATGCTAATCGCGAGACAATCCAGATATCTGTCAGTTAATTAGCCCGCTTAGAGTTGAATAAGTTGTAGCGCCGCTTCCGTGTTGTTGCTTTTGACAAACTGAGCGAAAGTGGGGGTGGTGGCCTTTTCTGGCTGGTCTTTCTTTCTTTCCTTTTGCTTGTTCTGCATGTCGTCGATCTCCAGTTCTCTCGGACGTGGTTCAAAAGGGGAAAGCTCGCAATTGATGACTGCCGCCGAAACGCAGCTCTTCAACTGTGGAAGCGCCGAATCACATTGATGAAGGAAAGCGGGTGCAAGTTAGAGTAGTATGGTATGCGTCTTCATGGCTTACCTCAAGATACAGAGTCAGGCCACATGTTGCAATTCGAAGCAGGAGAACAGAGATGTCAACAAGTGAGTGAGTGAGTGACTGTAGGGGAGGCCCGCAAACGGCGATACGACGCTTATAACCGACGCTTTGTTACACCCGAACACCGTATGAGAGGAGCCAGGAGCAAGGGACGGAGCTGGATGAGGCCCTGACACAGAAATGGTCGTAAGATGGCACTTTGCTTCACTTTGCTATATACGTGGAACAAAAGACCTCGCTCTAGAAATGGTAGCGTGCTGCTCGTTGATTACTTGAACAGAGAGGGCTCTATGGGGGGGGGGGATCCTGCCCTAAGAAACAGTTAGTAGATGTAGCAACTATGGAGCAGTCTGTCTATGTAGAGACGGATGAGTGTTGTTTGTGCGTGCATAGCTGCAAGCATCTGATCTGAGCGTGGGAAACAAGGGCATATTCTCTGTATCGCTTTCGCAAACCTCATTGCCAACGGCCATGTTGATGTTTTTATTTTATTTTACGGAACACGGAACACAGCCGCTCGCCTTGCTGGACACGGGTGGAAGTGGAAGCAGAATGAGTGGTGGACGGATTGGTCGTGATGCGATGTGATGCGATTTGAAGGATGGAAGGAGTCTGAATGGGGAACAAACGGGGGGCCGATTTATCTCCGACGGTGGTAGCGAGCCAGGGTCAATCCTGAGCGAGATGCGACTCGAACTTGAGAATGAGATGAATGATCGAAACGTTCATCCTATAGGCGAGGGCCAAAACGAGATGAGACGGCTTCGAGACGAGGCCGAGGTTGGCCTCCAGCAATGCGAGCTAAGAGACTTGTCGATATCTACGGAGTGTGCCATGATGAATGCATGTACATAGTACCTAAATGGCACGCCCCACTGGCTCGGTCCGACGGTACCGGTGCGGTAATGAGAACAGACCCAAAGGACCCCAGGAAAGCGAATGATACGACTCTGTACGTATGGAGTGAGTTGGGATCAATGGTGATCCCCAAGGGGAAACCCAGATGATCGGTAATTGTTCCTCTTTGTGCGGTGTGTCACGGAGTACTCCCGGGATCATCTTCATGGAATCGTCCATGGGGAGTCCCGCAACCCCTGTCGCGTGTGTCCAATCCACCGGGACACCTGCTTCTCACGGAGATGAGCATGGGACGGGAGCTGTCCGTCGCCCTGGTATGTACGGAGTACTGTAAGCCTTGTTGCGGGAGTGGATGGTTCGTACCCGCCGGTCGGGATGATGGCACAATCATTCAATCCCGTCCGTAGTATCCGCCGTATGTATGACGGCCGTCTGTATGAATCACATGCTGTAATTGTATCTGCAATGATTCGGTTGGCTTCTCCACTTCCCCCCTCTCTTCTACGAACTGGCCATGGAAGCATCTTCCGTTTCCTGTCAATAGCCTTCCATAGGCAGTCTAGACTGGCATTGCTCTCTCATCTTAACACCGTCGCTTCTGATGAGGTACCTGCCCTTCTGGGCCAAGCAAAGCAAAAATCCCGAGACAGAGAACATTCACATGCAGTTTGGAACCGTAAATCAAAGCAGCTCAGGGGAGGGAAGCGGGAGGAGAGCCGGGGGAAGAATCCGAATGACGCTGGCGATAAAAAGCAAGCAATAAAACGGCGCCTTGGCATGCCTTAGCTCGGAGGGATCACCACCACTACCAGTAAACCACCCTGGTTGTGAATCTGTAGTAACAAAGACAAGGAGAAAAGAAAAGAGGGCCACGACGGCAAGAGCCGTTCAAATGTATCCCTCGTCATGTTTCTTACGCAGCAATGTAGCACCGACAATGGGGGGAGGTGGAGGAGGAGAGAAGACCCGACGGCATCTCGTCTGCTAGGGGCGGGAGCACCACGTTTCCAGGACCAAGGCCTCGGAGAGAGATGGAGTCTTTTACTCTACTTCTGGAACCGCATGTTGATGTTTGAAGGCATTTTTGAAGGGGGGCGTGTAAGCGAAAGCGAGTGAGAATGTGCGCAGTGGTGTGGTTGCGGGAAGTCCCCTGGAGAACCAAGGTGACGGGAACGGGTCGCGGGACAGGGTAGGGAGCCACCTGAAGCGACGGAGCCAAGCTGCCGGGAGCCCACCTACGGATCCTTATGCACATGCTGTGTTGTTGCTACGTAGTACTATTTAATTAGTTAGTCGGTGCAGGCAAGAAGGCAAGAACATGTCTAGTCTGACGGAAGCGCCGGGAACGGCTGCTAACTGCTACGCATGTACAAAGTTAGATTGGAAATCAGTGATCTCCGATGCCCATGTCGTTGTCGCCCGGCTTTGAGGAAGACGGGAAGACGGGAAGACGGGAGAGCGGGTGTGATGCACATTAGCGACTGGCTAGACTAATACCTACCCTAACTACTTAGTATGTAGCTTAACGTATGTCCGGTCTGTTAAGTACGTAGTTCAAAGGTCCGGTTCTTCTTTTACGGAATGGATAGGTACAGGTGCTACTGCTAGTCCTTCGTGACGAGGTGTTCTAACTGCTAGAGGCTAAGTAGTCAACTAATAAGGGCCGGCTACGGGAAACTTGGGCCGAGTTGACCAAGAACACGTTCGGCAACTAGACTAGTTGCTGGTTGCATATCTTTATTGGTTGACCGTGTCTGACGGCAACCATGCTAATTCCTGATCGGGACGATGGATCCTTGATAGCTCAACTTGCAAAGCCTCAACGAGCCATGCTGCGTTCTTTCCTTGTTCCTTCTCCTCCTTTCTCGTCCCTCTTGCCTCCCGCTATCCCTTTGACAGTCCTAAGGCAACACTTCCGTACCAGGCCCCACATGAGCCCAGCCAAGGCAGAGATACATGCAGTGACGTTGAGCAGCCGCTGATGAGCCACTGATGTTGCAAATTAGCAGTAGAAATAGGGATCACTGCTAAGTTCAATGTATCTTTATGTCGATCCGAGAAGTGTGAGGAATTACGTCGCCATATAAATTTGTATTAGGTCTAATGTACCCTTTAATTGCCTGTTTGTGGTTGGATTAAATCCTTGCTCGTGACCTAAGTGTTGCCTTAGGACTGTCAAAGGGATATACCTGTACGGTAGCATACTTAGGTACCTGGTGGCTTGACCGTCTTCCCTCCATCTCACAACCACGCGCGTACAGTACCACACTACAACCCAACCTAACCCTCACTCACTCAACCCGGACAGACCAACCAACCCAAACATCACCAGCGCACGCCTTTGTACGTCACAAATCCCGCCCGTCTGTTTCCTGCTGTGTTCAACTGGGGCGCCAGACTTTTTGCATAACTGTCGTTTGCCGTCTTTCTGTGTCTCTTGCATCTAATTATCTGCATTTTGTAATCTCCCACTTCACTCACATACTCCCTCCCCCCCTTACTCAGCTCGCCAGCCACGTCGGAGCAAGATCGACGGGTTGCATTTTTTAACAGACACAACCAACAGCACGGAGAAGCGCACGCAAAACAGTACCCTCGCACTTTGTCGTTGTTTTCTCTCTCCTCTCTCTCTCCCTATCGTCTCACACACATGCACACTACCCCTGCCGCCCTCAATGACCAAACCAACAAAACTGTCCTAGGAAATCTCAGGGCCCCGTCCAAACCTCCAAGCCGCCGGGCGCGGGTTGTGCTTCCCGACCCAGACTACCGGATCCGGGCCCCAGTCCCCTTGTTTTTAGCTTACCCAAGGGGCTGGGACGACCCTATTATTGGGGATGATTGTGGAAGGACTGGCTTGTGTGTTTTCCTCGGTCTGTCGAGTGCAAGTAACTTACACCGTACACGGCGTATGTAGTGCGCAACACGCAAGTCACGCACCACGCAGAGTTATTCGGTGACCCAATAGGCAAGCAGAAATACAACCTCGTCAGTTCAATCCCGGTTTACATCGGGGTTCAGTAATTAACTAGGGCAGCAGCGATTTTCGGTCCTCGGGACCGCGCTCTCCCTACCCCTTGTTTCTTCTGCTCGACGCAAGTTTAGGGAGGATTTTGGTTCGGTCCACTGTCTCGCCCAGGAAAAACAGCCTTTTTAGTGGACAGAGAAAGCTCCCCCCTGCTGTTTGATCCGACTCGGCGGGACCACGGGCAGAGAGAGCTCAACCAACTAGCTATGTAAGAGTGTACCTCAGGCAACAGGGCACCCATTCATTTTACCTTTGGGATCCCTGCCTATTACCTACCTCAGGCTGCCAGACCTGCCCCCATTGCCTGCGGCTCAGTCACCCTTCTCGTTTCTTTTCTTTTTGCGCCTTATGCTCTCGGTGCTTGGGCCTCTTGCTCGCCCTCCATCTTCCACTTGTTCGGCCGTCATCGCTATTCCCTGTCCGCTGCTACGGCGGCACGGTACCTATTCGAGTCCCCCCATTGTCTCATACACACCACCACCAGCCAACCACACAAAACCCACTCACACACCTCCTCTCCCTTCCCTTCCCTTCCCGCCGCCTCCTCGAATAACCGACAGGCTGGGTCAAGTTCTTTTTGAGTCTGTGGAGGTGACGAGGTACAAAGTACAGTGGTACAAAGTACTCGACAAGGACCCCCCCAGAACCCAGCCCCGGCTCCCAGCCAGACCCAAAACAGGACCCAGAGACCAGGTTGCTTCAAGGGCGGGGCGCACCAGGCTGGGCTAGGAAGCCGAGTCAGATACCCGTCCCAGGCTGCTGGGTCCCTTTTTGTGTGTGTTGGTTGTTGCTCTGCGTGAGCCTTGAATCCTTACTATTTATTCTATGTCTTGTTGGCTCTCTACCTACCTACGTAGTCTTGCACGTACTAGAGAGGAGACGGGAGTGACTCTCTCCGTTCATCTCTCATCTCCTGTCTTGTCTTGTCTTGTCTTGGCATGTCTTGATTCTTCGGACTCTTTGACTCTCGACTTTCGACTCTGTCTGATCTCGTCGTGTCTTACCTGCGTTGGCTTGTTTTGTCTTGTCTTGACTTTTGCCTTGCCTTGCCTTGCCTGCCTCGTCTCGTGTCGTCTTGTCTGATCTCGTTTTTCCAGGATTTACTTTATCAGGCTAGGCTCTTCCACTTCCACTGACACACTGTCTCCCGTTTTCCGTCTCCCGTCTGCCGTCTTGGTCGAGGTTTCTTCCTTTGACGACAAGTGCGGATCCGGCGCCTTTCCCAATTCCCCATCTCATCCTATCATCACCATCACCATCTTTCACTCACTCCCTCTCTACTCTACTCTACTCTACTCTACTCTACTCTACTCTATTCTTTCCCCATCCCCGTCTCCATCTTCCGCGCCGCTTCACCAAGGCCCCTCCCCCCCCTGGTCCGGCTCCTTGGCAAAAGTCCTCCTTCTGCTTCGACTTCTTTTCCTCTTGAACCCAACCATCCCTCTTCGGGTTCTTCTCGTCGCTTCCCCGTCCTACTGTCCACTGACCTCTCTTTCTCCACCTTCCTCACTCTCTCGTTCTCCCTATTACTCTCTCTCGATACTCTCCATCGTCAGTACCCTCTCACCAACAAACCGTACCAACACGACCACCACTTTTCCGCCGATCCATACCCACACCTGCCCACAACCACACACATACACACAGACACTGCATATACGCCCAAAGCTCGTCATCAGCCCTTCCACTCGTATCCCTCTCCACCCGACTTCATCTTTCTCTCGAGTTGCAATAATCTCTACTCGCCCTTTCCCCCCTTGGATCAATTTTCTCCGCCTTCCGGCCTCCTCCACCCCCCAATATTTCCCCATATCCCGCACCTTTGGCTCACCCCCTCATATTGCCAAACCACCCATTTTCCCTTTGTGTGGGGTCGTGGCCTCAGCGTTTACCATTCTGACGGGTCGCCTCCGTCTTCGCTTGCGTGAGCTGCATCAGAATCCTACCGCCCTCGTCCAATGGCCTGGGCCACCCTCGACTCTGTACTTCGTACTTTTGTATTTTTTGCCCATTTTGTAACTGCACCACATTCTCGCCAGCCTCACTTGACCTTAGCCTCAGCCTCAGCCTCAGCTTCGAGATAATGGCCAGGCCTCCTCCACGATCCAACGAACCCGACGACATGTCGAATACTTCTTCCTCCGACTTTGGCCAGTTTCGGTTCACATTCAACTGTTCCGCCTCGAACTCTGCCAAGAATAGCTTCATAGAGCCTGATGTGTGTACTCGTTCCACGCCTGTCTAGCCCGTTCACCGTTACTGTCACCGCTCCCGACGTCTAGTCTCGTGCATGCAACTTTGCCAACTGGACATTTTACTGACTTTCGTTGCTCTTTGCTCCGACCTGTACAGCCCGATGCACAAGACATGTGAGTCTCTTGCCCCCTTGGTGACCGCTGTTCGGAGCCCTCAACTGATCTCCTCCAGAATCGACTCAGAATCCTTGACGGACAGTGTCCAAACTTTCCCCGAAGAGTTCGGCCGGACGTACCATGCTTACAGAGCAGGCTGTGAGTCTTGCCGGGTGCCCAACGCCAAGATGCCATCGACTAAAAGTGACTGTCCTTTCAGCATATGCCTTCCCCAACGATCAGCTGGAGCGAGACCGGCTGGAACTCCAGAACGATGCCATGGTGAGACTCTTTGGTGGACGACTCTTCTTCGCTCCCCTCTCGAAACGGAACCCTCCTCGTAATATCCTCGACATAGCCACCGGCCTGGGCGACTGGGCTATCAAGATGGGTGACGAGTTTCCCGAGTCCGAAATCGTCGCCACGGATCTCTCTCCAATCCAGCCCCGGAATGTTCCTCCGAATGTTAGCTTTTATGTTGAAGATTCGTACGTGATCTTCTCCTGCTACGTTTCCTCTCCCCTGATGCGCCGTTACTGATCTCGTCCCTCCCGTTTCTGCAGGTCTCAGCCATGGGACTATAGTGATAAATTCGACTATATTCACACTCGTACCACAGCCGGCTGTTGGTCCTCCTTCAGGGAGCAGGTTGCAGACCAGGCCTTCGAGACACTGAACCCTGGTTGCTACTTCGAGTCTCAGGAGTACGATGCCATTGTGGCCTGCGACGACGGAACCCTCGACCCGGAGGGCCCCCTGGCCAAGTGGTTTAGTGACATGAGAGTCGCTTCAGACATAATGGACCGTTCTGTCGTGCTTGCCGCTAATCTGCGTCAACACTACGAGGATGCAGGTTTCGTGGACGTCCAGGAACGTATATTCAAGATGCCTATGAATGGTTGGGCTAAGGACGAGCTCCTCAAGGAGCTGGGCAAGATGTGGGAGAGGAACTTTCTCACCGGCCTAAGCGGCTTCTCCTTTACGCTATTCAATCGGGCCTTTGGGAGGACGCCCGCTGAAATAGAGGTAAGTCCAAGAGAAGATTCTCTGCATGCCTTTTCGTCTCGGGATAAACAGTTAATCGAATCTTAGGTTTCACTCGTCGATGTGCGACGCGACCTTATCGACACCCGTATCCACGCCTACGTACCCATCCACGTTGTGACTGGCCGCAAGCCGTTCCCTGGCGAGGGACCCATAACTCCCGTGGCATTTTCTTAAACATATATAATAATCCCTCGAGAGTCGACAACACCCTCGGCCTAGATGGAATAGGGGGAGCAACGCACATGGTGAAAAGGACGAATAAGCCCCAACGCATAACAGGACGGTGTCATCCGTGGGGCAGGGCAGGCGAGGGTGCCAAAGAAGCGCTCGACACAGCATGGTGGTTGATTTTGCAAATTCATGCCCATGATACCCTGAGCGAGAATGAGTACCCATAATGTTGAATGACCTGCATGATTAGAGACGGACGATAGTATTTTAGATTCTGCGGACATAATCAATGAAAAACTCTGCTTATTTTACTCTTAGGGGGGACGGTTCCTTTGCAACTACCCATCCATGACGCCTTATCGAGTAGGTTGCTGTCTACTGCATCCGAGACCTATTGCGCTGCGGTAAGATAGTTTCACTGACCCTCAGCTTTGTCAACCATGGGCTTCTCCGCAACTTCCACTACCTCTCCAGAACTATCCGTCACTTTAACTATATCTTCGTCCTTTCTAGCAAGCCAGCCCAAGGCGGCGGCTTTGTCCTCGGGCAACAACGCCCCCAGGCGGCGCTGGGACAAGAACTCGTGATCGGAGTACTCGAAGCCGGGCACGACGGTCTCGGAGATGAGCAACCCCTCGGCCTCGGTCTCGAGCAGATAGCTGGCCTTCCACACGCCGCCCTCGACGACCCACTGCAGGCGCTCGCCACGTTCGACAGCGGGCCCGACGACGAAGCTCTCGACGCGGCCGTCAGGGTGCAACAGCACGTACCGGCCGCGGCCGCGGTGCAGCGTGTGGATGATGCGGCTGCGGTTGCGGTGGAAGCGGCCCAGCGGGCGGCGCGGCGTGAGCAGGTAGAAGATGGTGGTGGAGAGGCGGCGGACGGCGGCGTCGAAGCCGGGGCGCGGCGGCCCGGCCACGGAGGGCGTCAGGGGGGGGAGCGGGTAGGGCGAGGGGATCGTCGTGGGGTCCTCGTCCGTCTGGTTGAAGTAGCCGCCTTCGACGTGTGGGATCAGGGCGAGTGTTTGGATGAGAGCCGCGGTATGGGCGGGTTCTGGGTCTGAGGACGGGACGAAGATGGGTTTAAGGGCGCCTAGGGCTGGCTCCTGGGGTGTGTAGTCGCCCATGATGGCTTCAGTCCTCAGTATACTTATGTACTTGTAGATAGATGTTTGAGCCTGAGGTTAAGGGATCGAAGACTGGGAGATGCTGGCTTCAGGAGTGAGTGATTGCGTGTTGAGAGGGGAAGATGGAAGTTGTTCGCCCGAGGAGGGCTGTGAGGGCTCTTATCGCGTCAGATCAACCGACTAGGGTGATTCACTGATTCGGCCAGGAGCCAAGCTGACGGAGGAGACCAGGGACTGTGATTACTGTACTAAGAGGCAGTGAGATTCCTCCACAGCTTAACGGATGGAGTTTGAAGGAGGCGGTCAACTGTGGTGTCCTCGTGGTAGCTAAACACCAGGATAAGCCAACATGCGAGATGTGCCGATACTCACTAATCGCACTTTTGCTCGCCAGGTTCCTTGGCGCAGCTCCTTACTTCGGAACACCCGGAAGCCAACGAGGTGAGATGGCTCAATGCATCTTCATCACAACTTCACCTCTCTTTCAAGATGCGGCTTGGACTCATGGTAAGCTTCGGCGTCAGCATCTCTCTCTCCAATGAACCCCTTGGCTCCTGGGACTACCGAGGACTGGTGAAGCTCATGGGAAAATGACCAGGTGAATTGAAATCGCTGAGGTTCATTCAACATCCCCCCCCCCCCCCCCCCCCACCCAAC